>JAZDVW010002952.1:0-131717 GCA_037367395.1 Lithobates pipiens | reverse complement strand
ACAAGTGGAAGCTGCGTTGTGCCTGGATGCTTCGTTGCCGCCCCTCTATGCAAATATATATATGTGCTGCTGTAGCGTAGAATGAGAGACTGCTGGATACCCTTGCATGCATGAAGACATTTCAGAGGCTTCCTGGGTGGGCTACCAAAACGAAACCAATAGGCCTGACTGTTGACAGGGATGGTGTGCCTTGCTGATGGAATAGCTCCGATTGAAGCTAGTTTTCCAGCAGGCACCCAGAAAGCCCCTCCGTAACCTGGTGGAGGCGTACCCCTGACCGGGGGGTGCTAGAGTGACGATTCCAACTCATACTTACCTGGCAGGGGAGACACCATGATCACGAAGGTGGTTCTCCCAGGGCGAGGCTCGGCCATTGCACTCCGGCTGTGCTGACCCCTGCGATTTCCTCAAATGCAGGAAACTCGACTGCATAATTTGTGGTAGTGGGGGACTGCGTTCGCGCTTTCCCCTGATTATTCCTAGTTCAAAGACAGACAGCTTAACAGAAGAAACAGCCTTTGTCGTGTTGTTTTTTTTGTTTTTGTTTTTTGACCAGGTTTCCTCTAGCACCTGTTCCTTTCTCAGGTATGCAGTGGTGTTGTTGTTTCAATGCTAGTACACTGTGCAGGCCTTCTACCATGGTTCAGCGCGTCAGCCACTCACTTGTCCTGATTCGACCCATATCTGGATGATGCATGCTTTCCATAGCTCTACGCGACGGGACAACAGGCCTCGTTTCACAAGTGGAAGCTGCGTTGTGCCTGGATGCTTCGTTGCCGCCCCTCTATGCAAATATATATATGTGCTGCTGTAGCGTAGAATGAGAGACTGCTGGATACCCTTGCATGCATGAAGACATTTCAGAGGCTTCCTGGGTGGGCTACCAAAACGAAACCAATAGGCCTGACTGTTGACAGGGATGGTGTGCCTTGCTGATGGAATAGCTCCGATTGAAGCTAGTTTTCCAGCAGGCACCCAGAAAGCCCCTCCGTAACCTGGTGGAGGCGTACCCCTGACCGGGGGGTGCTAGAGTGACGATTCCAACTCATACTTACCTGGCAGGGGAGACACCATGATCACGAAGGTGGTTCTCCCAGGGCGAGGCTCGGCCATTGCACTCCGGCTGTGCTGACCCCTGCGATTTCCTCAAATGCAGGAAACTCGACTGCATAATTTGTGGTAGTGGGGGACTGCGTTCGCGCTTTCCCCTGATTATTCCTAGTTCAAAGACAGACAGCTTAACAGAAGAAACAGCCTTTGTCGTGTTGTTTTTTTGTTTTTGTTTTTTGACCAGGTTTCCTCTAGCACCTGTTCCTTTCTCAGGTATGCAGTGGTGTTGTTGTTTCAATGCTAGTACACTGTGCAGGCCTTCTACCATGGTTCAGCGCGTCAGCCACTCACTTGTCCTGATTCGACCCATATCTGGATGATGCATGCTTTCCATAGCTCTACGCGACGGGACAACAGGCCTCGTTTCACAAGTGGAAGCTGCGTTGTGCCTGGATGCTTCGTTGCCGCCCCTCTATGCAAATATATATATGTGCTGCTGTAGCGTAGAATGAGAGACTGCTGGATACCCTTGCATGCATGAAGACATTTCAGAGGCTTCCTGGGTGGGCTACCAAAACGAAACCAATAGGCCTGACTGTTGACAGGGATGGTGTGCCTTGCTGATGGAATAGCTCCGATTGAAGCTAGTTTTCCAGCAGGCACCCAGAAAGCCCCTCCGTAACCTGGTGGAGGCGTACCCCTGACCGGGGGGTGCTAGAGTGACGATTCCAACTCATACTTACCTGGCAGGGGAGACACCATGATCACGAAGGTGGTTCTCCCAGGGCGAGGCTCGGCCATTGCACTCCGGCTGTGCTGACCCCTGCGATTTCCTCAAATGCAGGAAACTCGACTGCATAATTTGTGGTAGTGGGGGACTGCGTTCGCGCTTTCCCCTGATTATTCCTAGTTCAAAGACAGACAGCTTAACAGAAGAAACAGCCTTTGTCGTGTTGTTTTTTTGTTTTTGTTTTTTGACCAGGTTTCCTCTAGCACCTGTTCCTTTCTCAGGTATGCAGTGGTGTTGTTGTTTCAATGCTAGTACACTGTGCAGGCCTTCTACCATGGTTCAGCGCGTCAGCCACTCACTTGTCCTGATTCGACCCATATCTGGATGATGCATGCTTTCCATAGCTCTACGCGACGGGACAACAGGCCTCGTTTCACAAGTGGAAGCTGCGTTGTGCCTGGATGCTTCGTTGCCGCCCCTCTATGCAAATATATATATGTGCTGCTGTAGCGTAGAATGAGAGACTGCTGGATACCCTTGCATGCATGAAGACATTTCAGAGGCTTCCTGGGTGGGCTACCAAAACGAAACCAATAGGCCTGACTGTTGACAGGGATGGTGTGCCTTGCTGATGGAATAGCTCCGATTGAAGCTAGTTTTCCAGCAGGCACCCAGAAAGCCCCTCCGTAACCTGGTGGAGGCGTACCCCTGACCGGGGGGTGCTAGAGTGACGATTCCAACTCATACTTACCTGGCAGGGGAGACACCATGATCACGAAGGTGGTTCTCCCAGGGCGAGGCTCGGCCATTGCACTCCGGCTGTGCTGACCCCTGCGATTTCCTCAAATGCAGGAAACTCGACTGCATAATTTGTGGTAGTGGGGGACTGCGTTCGCGCTTTCCCCTGATTATTCCTAGTTCAAAGACAGACAGCTTAACAGAAGAAACAGCCTTTGTCGTGTTGTTTTTTTTGTTTTTGTTTTTTGACCAGGTTTCCTCTAGCACCTGTTCCTTTCTCAGGTATGCAGTGGTGTTGTTGTTTCAATGCTAGTACACTGTGCAGGCCTTCTACCATGGTTCAGCGCGTCAGCCACTCACTTGTCCTGATTCGACCCATATCTGGATGATGCATGCTTTCCATAGCTCTACGCGACGGGACAACAGGCCTCGTTTCACAAGTGGAAGCTGCGTTGTGCCTGGATGCTTCGTTGCCGCCCCTCTATGCAAATATATATATGTGCTGCTGTAGCGTAGAATGAGAGACTGCTGGATACCCTTGCATGCATGAAGACATTTCAGAGGCTTCCTGGGTGGGCTACCAAAACGAAACCAATAGGCCTGACTGTTGACAGGGATGGTGTGCCTTGCTGATGGAATAGCTCCGATTGAAGCTAGTTTTCCAGCAGGCACCCAGAAAGCCCCTCCGTAACCTGGTGGAGGCGTACCCCTGACCGGGGGGTGCTAGAGTGACGATTCCAACTCATACTTACCTGGCAGGGGAGACACCATGATCACGAAGGTGGTTCTCCCAGGGCGAGGCTCGGCCATTGCACTCCGGCTGTGCTGACCCCTGCGATTTCCTCAAATGCAGGAAACTCGACTGCATAATTTGTGGTAGTGGGGGACTGCGTTCGCGCTTTCCCCTGATTATTCCTAGTTCAAAGACAGACAGCTTAACAGAAGAAACAGCCTTTGTCGTGTTGTTTTTTTTGTTTTTGTTTTTTGACCAGGTTTCCTCTAGCACCTGTTCCTTTCTCAGGTATGCAGTGGTGTTGTTGTTTCAATGCTAGTACACTGTGCAGGCCTTCTACCATGGTTCAGCGCGTCAGCCACTCACTTGTCCTGATTCGACCCATATCTGGATGATGCATGCTTTCCATAGCTCTACGCGACGGGACAACAGGCCTCGTTTCACAAGTGGAAGCTGCGTTGTGCCTGGATGCTTCGTTGCCGCCCCTCTATGCAAATATATATATGTGCTGCTGTAGCGTAGAATGAGAGACTGCTGGATACCCTTGCATGCATGAAGACATTTCAGAGGCTTCCTGGGTGGGCTACCAAAACGAAACCAATAGGCCTGACTGTTGACAGGGATGGTGTGCCTTGCTGATGGAATAGCTCCGATTGAAGCTAGTTTTCCAGCAGGCACCCAGAAAGCCCCTCCGTAACCTGGTGGAGGCGTACCCCTGACCGGGGGGTGCTAGAGTGACGATTCCAACTCATACTTACCTGGCAGGGGAGACACCATGATCACGAAGGTGGTTCTCCCAGGGCGAGGCTCGGCCATTGCACTCCGGCTGTGCTGACCCCTGCGATTTCCTCAAATGCAGGAAACTCGACTGCATAATTTGTGGTAGTGGGGGACTGCGTTCGCGCTTTCCCCTGATTATTCCTAGTTCAAAGACAGACAGCTTAACAGAAGAAACAGCCTTTGTCGTGTTGTTTTTTTTGTTTTTGTTTTTTGACCAGGTTTCCTCTAGCACCTGTTCCTTTCTCAGGTATGCAGTGGTGTTGTTGTTTCAATGCTAGTACACTGTGCAGGCCTTCTACCATGGTTCAGCGCGTCAGCCACTCACTTGTCCTGATTCGACCCATATCTGGATGATGCATGCTTTCCATAGCTCTACGCGACGGGACAACAGGCCTCGTTTCACAAGTGGAAGCTGCGTTGTGCCTGGATGCTTCGTTGCCGCCCCTCTATGCAAATATATATATGTGCTGCTGTAGCGTAGAATGAGAGACTGCTGGATACCCTTGCATGCATGAAGACATTTCAGAGGCTTCCTGGGTGGGCTACCAAAACGAAACCAATAGGCCTGACTGTTGACAGGGATGGTGTGCCTTGCTGATGGAATAGCTCCGATTGAAGCTAGTTTTCCAGCAGGCACCCAGAAAGCCCCTCCGTAACCTGGTGGAGGCGTACCCCTGACCGGGGGGTGCTAGAGTGACGATTCCAACTCATACTTACCTGGCAGGGGAGACACCATGATCACGAAGGTGGTTCTCCCAGGGCGAGGCTCGGCCATTGCACTCCGGCTGTGCTGACCCCTGCGATTTCCTCAAATGCAGGAAACTCGACTGCATAATTTGTGGTAGTGGGGGACTGCGTTCGCGCTTTCCCCTGATTATTCCTAGTTCAAAGACAGACAGCTTAACAGAAGAAACAGCCTTTGTCGTGTTGTTTTTTTTGTTTTTGTTTTTTGACCAGGTTTCCTCTAGCACCTGTTCCTTTCTCAGGTATGCAGTGGTGTTGTTGTTTCAATGCTAGTACACTGTGCAGGCCTTCTACCATGGTTCAGCGCGTCAGCCACTCACTTGTCCTGATTCGACCCATATCTGGATGATGCATGCTTTCCATAGCTCTACGCGACGGGACAACAGGCCTCGTTTCACAAGTGGAAGCTGCGTTGTGCCTGGATGCTTCGTTGCCGCCCCTCTATGCAAATATATATATGTGCTGCTGTAGCGTAGAATGAGAGACTGCTGGATACCCTTGCATGCATGAAGACATTTCAGAGGCTTCCTGGGTGGGCTACCAAAACGAAACCAATAGGCCTGACTGTTGACAGGGATGGTGTGCCTTGCTGATGGAATAGCTCCGATTGAAGCTAGTTTTCCAGCAGGCACCCAGAAAGCCCCTCCGTAACCTGGTGGAGGCGTACCCCTGACCGGGGGGTGCTAGAGTGACGATTCCAACTCATACTTACCTGGCAGGGGAGACACCATGATCACGAAGGTGGTTCTCCCAGGGCGAGGCTCGGCCATTGCACTCCGGCTGTGCTGACCCCTGCGATTTCCTCAAATGCAGGAAACTCGACTGCATAATTTGTGGTAGTGGGGGACTGCGTTCGCGCTTTCCCCTGATTATTCCTAGTTCAAAGACAGACAGCTTAACAGAAGAAACAGCCTTTGTCGTGTTGTTTTTTTTGTTTTTGTTTTTTGACCAGGTTTCCTCTAGCACCTGTTCCTTTCTCAGGTATGCAGTGGTGTTGTTGTTTCAATGCTAGTACACTGTGCAGGCCTTCTACCATGGTTCAGCGCGTCAGCCACTCACTTGTCCTGATTCGACCCATATCTGGATGATGCATGCTTTCCATAGCTCTACGCGACGGGACAACAGGCCTCGTTTCACAAGTGGAAGCTGCGTTGTGCCTGGATGCTTCGTTGCCGCCCCTCTATGCAAATATATATATGTGCTGCTGTAGCGTAGAATGAGAGACTGCTGGATACCCTTGCATGCATGAAGACATTTCAGAGGCTTCCTGGGTGGGCTACCAAAACGAAACCAATAGGCCTGACTGTTGACAGGGATGGTGTGCCTTGCTGATGGAATAGCTCCGATTGAAGCTAGTTTTCCAGCAGGCACCCAGAAAGCCCCTCCGTAACCTGGTGGAGGCGTACCCCTGACCGGGGGGTGCTAGAGTGACGATTCCAACTCATACTTACCTGGCAGGGGAGACACCATGATCACGAAGGTGGTTCTCCCAGGGCGAGGCTCGGCCATTGCACTCCGGCTGTGCTGACCCCTGCGATTTCCTCAAATGCAGGAAACTCGACTGCATAATTTGTGGTAGTGGGGGACTGCGTTCGCGCTTTCCCCTGATTATTCCTAGTTCAAAGACAGACAGCTTAACAGAAGAAACAGCCTTTGTCGTGTTGTTTTTTTTGTTTTTGTTTTTTGACCAGGTTTCCTCTAGCACCTGTTCCTTTCTCAGGTATGCAGTGGTGTTGTTGTTTCAATGCTAGTACACTGTGCAGGCCTTCTACCATGGTTCAGCGCGTCAGCCACTCACTTGTCCTGATTCGACCCATATCTGGATGATGCATGCTTTCCATAGCTCTACGCGACGGGACAACAGGCCTCGTTTCACAAGTGGAAGCTGCGTTGTGCCTGGATGCTTCGTTGCCGCCCCTCTATGCAAATATATATATGTGCTGCTGTAGCGTAGAATGAGAGACTGCTGGATACCCTTGCATGCATGAAGACATTTCAGAGGCTTCCTGGGTGGGCTACCAAAACGAAACCAATAGGCCTGACTGTTGACAGGGATGGTGTGCCTTGCTGATGGAATAGCTCCGATTGAAGCTAGTTTTCCAGCAGGCACCCAGAAAGCCCCTCCGTAACCTGGTGGAGGCGTACCCCTGACCGGGGGGTGCTAGAGTGACGATTCCAACTCATACTTACCTGGCAGGGGAGACACCATGATCACGAAGGTGGTTCTCCCAGGGCGAGGCTCGGCCATTGCACTCCGGCTGTGCTGACCCCTGCGATTTCCTCAAATGCAGGAAACTCGACTGCATAATTTGTGGTAGTGGGGGACTGCGTTCGCGCTTTCCCCTGATTATTCCTAGTTCAAAGACAGACAGCTTAACAGAAGAAACAGCCTTTGTCGTGTTGTTTTTTTTGTTTTTGTTTTTTGACCAGGTTTCCTCTAGCACCTGTTCCTTTCTCAGGTATGCAGTGGTGTTGTTGTTTCAATGCTAGTACACTGTGCAGGCCTTCTACCATGGTTCAGCGCGTCAGCCACTCACTTGTCCTGATTCGACCCATATCTGGATGATGCATGCTTTCCATAGCTCTACGCGACGGGACAACAGGCCTCGTTTCACAAGTGGAAGCTGCGTTGTGCCTGGATGCTTCGTTGCCGCCCCTCTATGCAAATATATATATGTGCTGCTGTAGCGTAGAATGAGAGACTGCTGGATACCCTTGCATGCATGAAGACATTTCAGAGGCTTCCTGGGTGGGCTACCAAAACGAAACCAATAGGCCTGACTGTTGACAGGGATGGTGTGCCTTGCTGATGGAATAGCTCCGATTGAAGCTAGTTTTCCAGCAGGCACCCAGAAAGCCCCTCCGTAACCTGGTGGAGGCGTACCCCTGACCGGGGGGTGCTAGAGTGACGATTCCAACTCATACTTACCTGGCAGGGGAGACACCATGATCACGAAGGTGGTTCTCCCAGGGCGAGGCTCGGCCATTGCACTCCGGCTGTGCTGACCCCTGCGATTTCCTCAAATGCAGGAAACTCGACTGCATAATTTGTGGTAGTGGGGGACTGCGTTCGCGCTTTCCCCTGATTATTCCTAGTTCAAAGACAGACAGCTTAACAGAAGAAACAGCCTTTGTCGTGTTGTTTTTTTTGTTTTTGTTTTTTGACCAGGTTTCCTCTAGCACCTGTTCCTTTCTCAGGTATGCAGTGGTGTTGTTGTTTCAATGCTAGTACACTGTGCAGGCCTTCTACCATGGTTCAGCGCGTCAGCCACTCACTTGTCCTGATTCGACCCATATCTGGATGATGCATGCTTTCCATAGCTCTACGCGACGGGACAACAGGCCTCGTTTCACAAGTGGAAGCTGCGTTGTGCCTGGATGCTTCGTTGCCGCCCCTCTATGCAAATATATATATGTGCTGCTGTAGCGTAGAATGAGAGACTGCTGGATACCCTTGCATGCATGAAGACATTTCAGAGGCTTCCTGGGTGGGCTACCAAAACGAAACCAATAGGCCTGACTGTTGACAGGGATGGTGTGCCTTGCTGATGGAATAGCTCCGATTGAAGCTAGTTTTCCAGCAGGCACCCAGAAAGCCCCTCCGTAACCTGGTGGAGGCGTACCCCTGACCGGGGGGTGCTAGAGTGACGATTCCAACTCATACTTACCTGGCAGGGGAGACACCATGATCACGAAGGTGGTTCTCCCAGGGCGAGGCTCGGCCATTGCACTCCGGCTGTGCTGACCCCTGCGATTTCCTCAAATGCAGGAAACTCGACTGCATAATTTGTGGTAGTGGGGGACTGCGTTCGCGCTTTCCCCTGATTATTCCTAGTTCAAAGACAGACAGCTTAACAGAAGAAACAGCCTTTGTCGTGTTGTTTTTTTTGTTTTTGTTTTTTGACCAGGTTTCCTCTAGCACCTGTTCCTTTCTCAGGTATGCAGTGGTGTTGTTGTTTCAATGCTAGTACACTGTGCAGGCCTTCTACCATGGTTCAGCGCGTCAGCCACTCACTTGTCCTGATTCGACCCATATCTGGATGATGCATGCTTTCCATAGCTCTACGCGACGGGACAACAGGCCTCGTTTCACAAGTGGAAGCTGCGTTGTGCCTGGATGCTTCGTTGCCGCCCCTCTATGCAAATATATATATGTGCTGCTGTAGCGTAGAATGAGAGACTGCTGGATACCCTTGCATGCATGAAGACATTTCAGAGGCTTCCTGGGTGGGCTACCAAAACGAAACCAATAGGCCTGACTGTTGACAGGGATGGTGTGCCTTGCTGATGGAATAGCTCCGATTGAAGCTAGTTTTCCAGCAGGCACCCAGAAAGCCCCTCCGTAACCTGGTGGAGGCGTACCCCTGACCGGGGGGTGCTAGAGTGACGATTCCAACTCATACTTACCTGGCAGGGGAGACACCATGATCACGAAGGTGGTTCTCCCAGGGCGAGGCTCGGCCATTGCACTCCGGCTGTGCTGACCCCTGCGATTTCCTCAAATGCAGGAAACTCGACTGCATAATTTGTGGTAGTGGGGGACTGCGTTCGCGCTTTCCCCTGATTATTCCTAGTTCAAAGACAGACAGCTTAACAGAAGAAACAGCCTTTGTCGTGTTGTTTTTTTTGTTTTTGTTTTTTGACCAGGTTTCCTCTAGCACCTGTTCCTTTCTCAGGTATGCAGTGGTGTTGTTGTTTCAATGCTAGTACACTGTGCAGGCCTTCTACCATGGTTCAGCGCGTCAGCCACTCACTTGTCCTGATTCGACCCATATCTGGATGATGCATGCTTTCCATAGCTCTACGCGACGGGACAACAGGCCTCGTTTCACAAGTGGAAGCTGCGTTGTGCCTGGATGCTTCGTTGCCGCCCCTCTATGCAAATATATATATGTGCTGCTGTAGCGTAGAATGAGAGACTGCTGGATACCCTTGCATGCATGAAGACATTTCAGAGGCTTCCTGGGTGGGCTACCAAAACGAAACCAATAGGCCTGACTGTTGACAGGGATGGTGTGCCTTGCTGATGGAATAGCTCCGATTGAAGCTAGTTTTCCAGCAGGCACCCAGAAAGCCCCTCCGTAACCTGGTGGAGGCGTACCCCTGACCGGGGGGTGCTAGAGTGACGATTCCAACTCATACTTACCTGGCAGGGGAGACACCATGATCACGAAGGTGGTTCTCCCAGGGCGAGGCTCGGCCATTGCACTCCGGCTGTGCTGACCCCTGCGATTTCCTCAAATGCAGGAAACTCGACTGCATAATTTGTGGTAGTGGGGGACTGCGTTCGCGCTTTCCCCTGATTATTCCTAGTTCAAAGACAGACAGCTTAACAGAAGAAACAGCCTTTGTCGTGTTGTTTTTTTTGTTTTTGTTTTTTGACCAGGTTTCCTCTAGCACCTGTTCCTTTCTCAGGTATGCAGTGGTGTTGTTGTTTCAATGCTAGTACACTGTGCAGGCCTTCTACCATGGTTCAGCGCGTCAGCCACTCACTTGTCCTGATTCGACCCATATCTGGATGATGCATGCTTTCCATAGCTCTACGCGACGGGACAACAGGCCTCGTTTCACAAGTGGAAGCTGCGTTGTGCCTGGATGCTTCGTTGCCGCCCCTCTATGCAAATATATATATGTGCTGCTGTAGCGTAGAATGAGAGACTGCTGGATACCCTTGCATGCATGAAGACATTTCAGAGGCTTCCTGGGTGGGCTACCAAAACGAAACCAATAGGCCTGACTGTTGACAGGGATGGTGTGCCTTGCTGATGGAATAGCTCCGATTGAAGCTAGTTTTCCAGCAGGCACCCAGAAAGCCCCTCCGTAACCTGGTGGAGGCGTACCCCTGACCGGGGGGTGCTAGAGTGACGATTCCAACTCATACTTACCTGGCAGGGGAGACACCATGATCACGAAGGTGGTTCTCCCAGGGCGAGGCTCGGCCATTGCACTCCGGCTGTGCTGACCCCTGCGATTTCCTCAAATGCAGGAAACTCGACTGCATAATTTGTGGTAGTGGGGGACTGCGTTCGCGCTTTCCCCTGATTATTCCTAGTTCAAAGACAGACAGCTTAACAGAAGAAACAGCCTTTGTCGTGTTGTTTTTTTTGTTTTTGTTTTTTGACCAGGTTTCCTCTAGCACCTGTTCCTTTCTCAGGTATGCAGTGGTGTTGTTGTTTCAATGCTAGTACACTGTGCAGGCCTTCTACCATGGTTCAGCGCGTCAGCCACTCACTTGTCCTGATTCGACCCATATCTGGATGATGCATGCTTTCCATAGCTCTACGCGACGGGACAACAGGCCTCGTTTCACAAGTGGAAGCTGCGTTGTGCCTGGATGCTTCGTTGCCGCCCCTCTATGCAAATATATATATGTGCTGCTGTAGCGTAGAATGAGAGACTGCTGGATACCCTTGCATG
Organism: Lithobates pipiens; assembly: GCA_037367395.1. NCBI lineage: Eukaryota > Metazoa > Chordata > Amphibia > Anura > Ranidae > Lithobates > Lithobates pipiens. Next base: position 120,525 of record JAZDVW010002952.1, on the reverse strand, counting down.
CATGAAGACATTTCAGAGGCTTCCTGGGTGGGCTACCAAAACGAAACCAATAGGCCTGACTGTTGACAGGGATGGTGTGCCTTGCTGATGGAATAGCTCCGATTGAAGCTAGTTTTCCAGCAGGCACCCAGAAAGCCCCTCCGTAACCTGGTGGAGGCGTACCCCTGACCGGGGGGTGCTAGAGTGACGATTCCAACTCATACTTACCTGGCAGGGGAGACACCATGATCACGAAGGTGGTTCTCCCAGGGCGAGGCTCGGCCATTGCACTCCGGCTGTGCTGACCCCTGCGATTTCCTCAAATGCAGGAAACTCGACTGCATAATTTGTGGTAGTGGGGGACTGCGTTCGCGCTTTCCCCTGATTATTCCTAGTTCAAAGACAGACAGCTTAACAGAAGAAACAGCCTTTGTCGTGTTGTTTTTTTTGTTTTTGTTTTTTGACCAGGTTTCCTCTAGCACCTGTTCCTTTCTCAGGTATGCAGTGGTGTTGTTGTTTCAATGCTAGTACACTGTGCAGGCCTTCTACCATGGTTCAGCGCGTCAGCCACTCACTTGTCCTGATTCGACCCATATCTGGATGATGCATGCTTTCCATAGCTCTACGCGACGGGACAACAGGCCTCGTTTCACAAGTGGAAGCTGCGTTGTGCCTGGATGCTTCGTTGCCGCCCCTCTATGCAAATATATATATGTGCTGCTGTAGCGTAGAATGAGAGACTGCTGGATACCCTTGCATGCATGAAGACATTTCAGAGGCTTCCTGGGTGGGCTACCAAAACGAAACCAATAGGCCTGACTGTTGACAGGGATGGTGTGCCTTGCTGATGGAATAGCTCCGATTGAAGCTAGTTTTCCAGCAGGCACCCAGAAAGCCCCTCCGTAACCTGGTGGAGGCGTACCCCTGACCGGGGGGTGCTAGAGTGACGATTCCAACTCATACTTACCTGGCAGGGGAGACACCATGATCACGAAGGTGGTTCTCCCAGGGCGAGGCTCGGCCATTGCACTCCGGCTGTGCTGACCCCTGCGATTTCCTCAAATGCAGGAAACTCGACTGCATAATTTGTGGTAGTGGGGGACTGCGTTCGCGCTTTCCCCTGATTATTCCTAGTTCAAAGACAGACAGCTTAACAGAAGAAACAGCCTTTGTCGTGTTGTTTTTTTTGTTTTTGTTTTTTGACCAGGTTTCCTCTAGCACCTGTTCCTTTCTCAGGTATGCAGTGGTGTTGTTGTTTCAATGCTAGTACACTGTGCAGGCCTTCTACCATGGTTCAGCGCGTCAGCCACTCACTTGTCCTGATTCGACCCATATCTGGATGATGCATGCTTTCCATAGCTCTACGCGACGGGACAACAGGCCTCGTTTCACAAGTGGAAGCTGCGTTGTGCCTGGATGCTTCGTTGCCGCCCCTCTATGCAAATATATATATGTGCTGCTGTAGCGTAGAATGAGAGACTGCTGGATACCCTTGCATGCATGAAGACATTTCAGAGGCTTCCTGGGTGGGCTACCAAAACGAAACCAATAGGCCTGACTGTTGACAGGGATGGTGTGCCTTGCTGATGGAATAGCTCCGATTGAAGCTAGTTTTCCAGCAGGCACCCAGAAAGCCCCTCCGTAACCTGGTGGAGGCGTACCCCTGACCGGGGGGTGCTAGAGTGACGATTCCAACTCATACTTACCTGGCAGGGGAGACACCATGATCACGAAGGTGGTTCTCCCAGGGCGAGGCTCGGCCATTGCACTCCGGCTGTGCTGACCCCTGCGATTTCCTCAAATGCAGGAAACTCGACTGCATAATTTGTGGTAGTGGGGGACTGCGTTCGCGCTTTCCCCTGATTATTCCTAGTTCAAAGACAGACAGCTTAACAGAAGAAACAGCCTTTGTCGTGTTGTTTTTTTTGTTTTTGTTTTTTGACCAGGTTTCCTCTAGCACCTGTTCCTTTCTCAGGTATGCAGTGGTGTTGTTGTTTCAATGCTAGTACACTGTGCAGGCCTTCTACCATGGTTCAGCGCGTCAGCCACTCACTTGTCCTGATTCGACCCATATCTGGATGATGCATGCTTTCCATAGCTCTACGCGACGGGACAACAGGCCTCGTTTCACAAGTGGAAGCTGCGTTGTGCCTGGATGCTTCGTTGCCGCCCCTCTATGCAAATATATATATGTGCTGCTGTAGCGTAGAATGAGAGACTGCTGGATACCCTTGCATGCATGAAGACATTTCAGAGGCTTCCTGGGTGGGCTACCAAAACGAAACCAATAGGCCTGACTGTTGACAGGGATGGTGTGCCTTGCTGATGGAATAGCTCCGATTGAAGCTAGTTTTCCAGCAGGCACCCAGAAAGCCCCTCCGTAACCTGGTGGAGGCGTACCCCTGACCGGGGGGTGCTAGAGTGACGATTCCAACTCATACTTACCTGGCAGGGGAGACACCATGATCACGAAGGTGGTTCTCCCAGGGCGAGGCTCGGCCATTGCACTCCGGCTGTGCTGACCCCTGCGATTTCCTCAAATGCAGGAAACTCGACTGCATAATTTGTGGTAGTGGGGGACTGCGTTCGCGCTTTCCCCTGATTATTCCTAGTTCAAAGACAGACAGCTTAACAGAAGAAACAGCCTTTGTCGTGTTGTTTTTTTTGTTTTTGTTTTTTGACCAGGTTTCCTCTAGCACCTGTTCCTTTCTCAGGTATGCAGTGGTGTTGTTGTTTCAATGCTAGTACACTGTGCAGGCCTTCTACCATGGTTCAGCGCGTCAGCCACTCACTTGTCCTGATTCGACCCATATCTGGATGATGCATGCTTTCCATAGCTCTACGCGACGGGACAACAGGCCTCGTTTCACAAGTGGAAGCTGCGTTGTGCCTGGATGCTTCGTTGCCGCCCCTCTATGCAAATATATATATGTGCTGCTGTAGCGTAGAATGAGAGACTGCTGGATACCCTTGCATGCATGAAGACATTTCAGAGGCTTCCTGGGTGGGCTACCAAAACGAAACCAATAGGCCTGACTGTTGACAGGGATGGTGTGCCTTGCTGATGGAATAGCTCCGATTGAAGCTAGTTTTCCAGCAGGCACCCAGAAAGCCCCTCCGTAACCTGGTGGAGGCGTACCCCTGACCGGGGGGTGCTAGAGTGACGATTCCAACTCATACTTACCTGGCAGGGGAGACACCATGATCACGAAGGTGGTTCTCCCAGGGCGAGGCTCGGCCATTGCACTCCGGCTGTGCTGACCCCTGCGATTTCCTCAAATGCAGGAAACTCGACTGCATAATTTGTGGTAGTGGGGGACTGCGTTCGCGCTTTCCCCTGATTATTCCTAGTTCAAAGACAGACAGCTTAACAGAAGAAACAGCCTTTGTCGTGTTGTTTTTTTTGTTTTTGTTTTTTGACCAGGTTTCCTCTAGCACCTGTTCCTTTCTCAGGTATGCAGTGGTGTTGTTGTTTCAATGCTAGTACACTGTGCAGGCCTTCTACCATGGTTCAGCGCGTCAGCCACTCACTTGTCCTGATTCGACCCATATCTGGATGATGCATGCTTTCCATAGCTCTACGCGACGGGACAACAGGCCTCGTTTCACAAGTGGAAGCTGCGTTGTGCCTGGATGCTTCGTTGCCGCCCCTCTATGCAAATATATATATGTGCTGCTGTAGCGTAGAATGAGAGACTGCTGGATACCCTTGCATGCATGAAGACATTTCAGAGGCTTCCTGGGTGGGCTACCAAAACGAAACCAATAGGCCTGACTGTTGACAGGGATGGTGTGCCTTGCTGATGGAATAGCTCCGATTGAAGCTAGTTTTCCAGCAGGCACCCAGAAAGCCCCTCCGTAACCTGGTGGAGGCGTACCCCTGACCGGGGGGTGCTAGAGTGACGATTCCAACTCATACTTACCTGGCAGGGGAGACACCATGATCACGAAGGTGGTTCTCCCAGGGCGAGGCTCGGCCATTGCACTCCGGCTGTGCTGACCCCTGCGATTTCCTCAAATGCAGGAAACTCGACTGCATAATTTGTGGTAGTGGGGGACTGCGTTCGCGCTTTCCCCTGATTATTCCTAGTTCAAAGACAGACAGCTTAACAGAAGAAACAGCCTTTGTCGTGTTGTTTTTTTTGTTTTTGTTTTTTGACCAGGTTTCCTCTAGCACCTGTTCCTTTCTCAGGTATGCAGTGGTGTTGTTGTTTCAATGCTAGTACACTGTGCAGGCCTTCTACCATGGTTCAGCGCGTCAGCCACTCACTTGTCCTGATTCGACCCATATCTGGATGATGCATGCTTTCCATAGCTCTACGCGACGGGACAACAGGCCTCGTTTCACAAGTGGAAGCTGCGTTGTGCCTGGATGCTTCGTTGCCGCCCCTCTATGCAAATATATATATGTGCTGCTGTAGCGTAGAATGAGAGACTGCTGGATACCCTTGCATGCATGAAGACATTTCAGAGGCTTCCTGGGTGGGCTACCAAAACGAAACCAATAGGCCTGACTGTTGACAGGGATGGTGTGCCTTGCTGATGGAATAGCTCCGATTGAAGCTAGTTTTCCAGCAGGCACCCAGAAAGCCCCTCCGTAACCTGGTGGAGGCGTACCCCTGACCGGGGGGTGCTAGAGTGACGATTCCAACTCATACTTACCTGGCAGGGGAGACACCATGATCACGAAGGTGGTTCTCCCAGGGCGAGGCTCGGCCATTGCACTCCGGCTGTGCTGACCCCTGCGATTTCCTCAAATGCAGGAAACTCGACTGCATAATTTGTGGTAGTGGGGGACTGCGTTCGCGCTTTCCCCTGATTATTCCTAGTTCAAAGACAGACAGCTTAACAGAAGAAACAGCCTTTGTCGTGTTGTTTTTTTTGTTTTTGTTTTTTGACCAGGTTTCCTCTAGCACCTGTTCCTTTCTCAGGTATGCAGTGGTGTTGTTGTTTCAATGCTAGTACACTGTGCAGGCCTTCTACCATGGTTCAGCGCGTCAGCCACTCACTTGTCCTGATTCGACCCATATCTGGATGATGCATGCTTTCCATAGCTCTACGCGACGGGACAACAGGCCTCGTTTCACAAGTGGAAGCTGCGTTGTGCCTGGATGCTTCGTTGCCGCCCCTCTATGCAAATATATATATGTGCTGCTGTAGCGTAGAATGAGAGACTGCTGGATACCCTTGCATGCATGAAGACATTTCAGAGGCTTCCTGGGTGGGCTACCAAAACGAAACCAATAGGCCTGACTGTTGACAGGGATGGTGTGCCTTGCTGATGGAATAGCTCCGATTGAAGCTAGTTTTCCAGCAGGCACCCAGAAAGCCCCTCCGTAACCTGGTGGAGGCGTACCCCTGACCGGGGGGTGCTAGAGTGACGATTCCAACTCATACTTACCTGGCAGGGGAGACACCATGATCACGAAGGTGGTTCTCCCAGGGCGAGGCTCGGCCATTGCACTCCGGCTGTGCTGACCCCTGCGATTTCCTCAAATGCAGGAAACTCGACTGCATAATTTGTGGTAGTGGGGGACTGCGTTCGCGCTTTCCCCTGATTATTCCTAGTTCAAAGACAGACAGCTTAACAGAAGAAACAGCCTTTGTCGTGTTGTTTTTTTTGTTTTTGTTTTTTGACCAGGTTTCCTCTAGCACCTGTTCCTTTCTCAGGTATGCAGTGGTGTTGTTGTTTCAATGCTAGTACACTGTGCAGGCCTTCTACCATGGTTCAGCGCGTCAGCCACTCACTTGTCCTGATTCGACCCATATCTGGATGATGCATGCTTTCCATAGCTCTACGTGACGGGACAACAGGCCTCGTTTCACAAGTGGAAGCTGCGTTGTGCCTGGATGCTTCGTTGCCGCCCCTCTATGCAAATATATATATGTGCTGCTGTAGCGTAGAATGAGAGACTGCTGGATACCCTTGCATGCATGAAGACATTTCAGAGGCTTCCTGGGTGGGCTACCAAAACGAAACCAATAGGCCTGACTGTTGACAGGGATGGTGTGCCTTGCTGATGGAATAGCTCCGATTGAAGCTAGTTTTCCAGCAGGCACCCAGAAAGCCCCTCCGTAACCTGGTGGAGGCGTACCCCTGACCGGGGGGTGCTAGAGTGACGATTCCAACTCATACTTACCTGGCAGGGGAGACACCATGATCACGAAGGTGGTTCTCCCAGGGCGAGGCTCGGCCATTGCACTCCGGCTGTGCTGACCCCTGCGATTTCCTCAAATGCAGGAAACTCGACTGCATAATTTGTGGTAGTGGGGGACTGCGTTCGCGCTTTCCCCTGATTATTCCTAGTTCAAAGACAGACAGCTTAACAGAAGAAACAGCCTTTGTCGTGTTGTTTTTTTTGTTTTTGTTTTTTGACCAGGTTTCCTCTAGCACCTGTTCCTTTCTCAGGTATGCAGTGGTGTTGTTGTTTCAATGCTAGTACACTGTGCAGGCCTTCTACCATGGTTCAGCGCGTCAGCCACTCACTTGTCCTGATTCGACCCATATCTGGATGATGCATGCTTTCCATAGCTCTACGCGACGGGACAACAGGCCTCGTTTCACAAGTGGAAGCTGCGTTGTGCCTGGATGCTTCGTTGCCGCCCCTCTATGCAAATATATATATGTGCTGCTGTAGCGTAGAATGAGAGACTGCTGGATACCCTTGCATGCATGAAGACATTTCAGAGGCTTCCTGGGTGGGCTACCAAAACGAAACCAATAGGCCTGACTGTTGACAGGGATGGTGTGCCTTGCTGATGGAATAGCTCCGATTGAAGCTAGTTTTCCAGCAGGCACCCAGAAAGCCCCTCCGTAACCTGGTGGAGGCGTACCCCTGACCGGGGGGTGCTAGAGTGACGATTCCAACTCATACTTACCTGGCAGGGGAGACACCATGATCACGAAGGTGGTTCTCCCAGGGCGAGGCTCGGCCATTGCACTCCGGCTGTGCTGACCCCTGCGATTTCCTCAAATGCAGGAAACTCGACTGCATAATTTGTGGTAGTGGGGGACTGCGTTCGCGCTTTCCCCTGATTATTCCTAGTTCAAAGACAGACAGCTTAACAGAAGAAACAGCCTTTGTCGTGTTGTTTTTTTTGTTTTTGTTTTTTGACCAGGTTTCCTCTAGCACCTGTTCCTTTCTCAGGTATGCAGTGGTGTTGTTGTTTCAATGCTAGTACACTGTGCAGGCCTTCTACCATGGTTCAGCGCGTCAGCCACTCACTTGTCCTGATTCGACCCATATCTGGATGATGCATGCTTTCCATAGCTCTACGCGACGGGACAACAGGCCTCGTTTCACAAGTGGAAGCTGCGTTGTGCCTGGATGCTTCGTTGCCGCCCCTCTATGCAAATATATATATGTGCTGCTGTAGCGTAGAATGAGAGACTGCTGGATACCCTTGCATGCATGAAGACATTTCAGAGGCTTCCTGGGTGGGCTACCAAAACGAAACCAATAGGCCTGACTGTTGACAGGGATGGTGTGCCTTGCTGATGGAATAGCTCCGATTGAAGCTAGTTTTCCAGCAGGCACCCAGAAAGCCCCTCCGTAACCTGGTGGAGGCGTACCCCTGACCGGGGGGTGCTAGAGTGACGATTCCAACTCATACTTACCTGGCAGGGGAGACACCATGATCACGAAGGTGGTTCTCCCAGGGCGAGGCTCGGCCATTGCACTCCGGCTGTGCTGACCCCTGCGATTTCCTCAAATGCAGGAAACTCGACTGCATAATTTGTGGTAGTGGGGGACTGCGTTCGCGCTTTCCCCTGATTATTCCTAGTTCAAAGACAGACAGCTTAACAGAAGAAACAGCCTTTGTCGTGTTGTTTTTTTTGTTTTTGTTTTTTGACCAGGTTTCCTCTAGCACCTGTTCCTTTCTCAGGTATGCAGTGGTGTTGTTGTTTCAATGCTAGTACACTGTGCAGGCCTTCTACCATGGTTCAGCGCGTCAGCCACTCACTTGTCCTGATTCGACCCATATCTGGATGATGCATGCTTTCCATAGCTCTACGCGACGGGACAACAGGCCTCGTTTCACAAGTGGAAGCTGCGTTGTGCCTGGATGCTTCGTTGCCGCCCCTCTATGCAAATATATATATGTGCTGCTGTAGCGTAGAATGAGAGACTGCTGGATACCCTTGCATGCATGAAGACATTTCAGAGGCTTCCTGGGTGGGCTACCAAAACGAAACCAATAGGCCTGACTGTTGACAGGGATGGTGTGCCTTGCTGATGGAATAGCTCCGATTGAAGCTAGTTTTCCAGCAGGCACCCAGAAAGCCCCTCCGTAACCTGGTGGAGGCGTACCCCTGACCGGGGGGTGCTAGAGTGACGATTCCAACTCATACTTACCTGGCAGGGGAGACACCATGATCACGAAGGTGGTTCTCCCAGGGCGAGGCTCGGCCATTGCACTCCGGCTGTGCTGACCCCTGCGATTTCCTCAAATGCAGGAAACTCGACTGCATAATTTGTGGTAGTGGGGGACTGCGTTCGCGCTTTCCCCTGATTATTCCTAGTTCAAAGACAGACAGCTTAACAGAAGAAACAGCCTTTGTCGTGTTGTTTTTTTTGTTTTTGTTTTTTGACCAGGTTTCCTCTAGCACCTGTTCCTTTCTCAGGTATGCAGTGGTGTTGTTGTTTCAATGCTAGTACACTGTGCAGGCCTTCTACCATGGTTCAGCGCGTCAGCCACTCACTTGTCCTGATTCGACCCATATCTGGATGATGCATGCTTTCCATAGCTCTACGCGACGGGACAACAGGCCTCGTTTCACAAGTGGAAGCTGCGTTGTGCCTGGATGCTTCGTTGCCGCCCCTCTATGCAAATATATATATGTGCTGCTGTAGCGTAGAATGAGAGACTGCTGGATACCCTTGCATGCATGAAGACATTTCAGAGGCTTCCTGGGTGGGCTACCAAAACGAAACCAATAGGCCTGACTGTTGACAGGGATGGTGTGCCTTGCTGATGGAATAGCTCCGATTGAAGCTAGTTTTCCAGCAGGCACCCAGAAAGCCCCTCCGTAACCTGGTGGAGGCGTACCCCTGACCGGGGGGTGCTAGAGTGACGATTCCAACTCATACTTACCTGGCAGGGGAGACACCATGATCACGAAGGTGGTTCTCCCAGGGCGAGGCTCGGCCATTGCACTCCGGCTGTGCTGACCCCTGCGATTTCCTCAAATGCAGGAAACTCGACTGCATAATTTGTGGTAGTGGGGGACTGCGTTCGCGCTTTCCCCTGATTATTCCTAGTTCAAAGACAGACAGCTTAACAGAAGAAACAGCCTTTGTCGTGTTGTTTTTTTTGTTTTTGTTTTTTGACCAGGTTTCCTCTAGCACCTGTTCCTTTCTCAGGTATGCAGTGGTGTTGTTGTTTCAATGCTAGTACACTGTGCAGGCCTTCTACCATGGTTCAGCGCGTCAGCCACTCACTTGTCCTGATTCGACCCATATCTGGATGATGCATGCTTTCCATAGCTCTACGCGACGGGACAACAGGCCTCGTTTCACAAGTGGAAGCTGCGTTGTGCCTGGATGCTTCGTTGCCGCCCCTCTATGCAAATATATATATGTGCTGCTGTAGCGTAGAATGAGAGACTGCTGGATACCCTTGCATGCATGAAGACATTTCAGAGGCTTCCTGGGTGGGCTACCAAAACGAAACCAATAGGCCTGACTGTTGACAGGGATGGTGTGCCTTGCTGATGGAATAGCTCCGATTGAAGCTAGTTTTCCAGCAGGCACCCAGAAAGCCCCTCCGTAACCTGGTGGAGGCGTACCCCTGACCGGGGGGTGCTAGAGTGACGATTCCAACTCATACTTACCTGGCAGGGGAGACACCATGATCACGAAGGTGGTTCTCCCAGGGCGAGGCTCGGCCATTGCACTCCGGCTGTGCTGACCCCTGCGATTTCCTCAAATGCAGGAAACTCGACTGCATAATTTGTGGTAGTGGGGGACTGCGTTCGCGCTTTCCCCTGATTATTCCTAGTTCAAAGACAGACAGCTTAACAGAAGAAACAGCCTTTGTCGTGTTGTTTTTTTTGTTTTTGTTTTTTGACCAGGTTTCCTCTAGCACCTGTTCCTTTCTCAGGTATGCAGTGGTGTTGTTGTTTCAATGCTAGTACACTGTGCAGGCCTTCTACCATGGTTCAGCGCGTCAGCCACTCACTTGTCCTGATTCGACCCATATCTGGATGATGCATGCTTTCCATAGCTCTACGCGACGGGACAACAGGCCTCGTTTCACAAGTGGAAGCTGCGTTGTGCCTGGATGCTTCGTTGCCGCCCCTCTATGCAAATATATATATGTGCTGCTGTAGCGTAGAATGAGAGACTGCTGGATACCCTTGCATGCATGAAGACATTTCAGAGGCTTCCTGGGTGGGCTACCAAAACGAAACCAATAGGCCTGACTGTTGACAGGGATGGTGTGCCTTGCTGATGGAATAGCTCCGATTGAAGCTAGTTTTCCAGCAGGCACCCAGAAAGCCCCTCCGTAACCTGGTGGAGGCGTACCCCTGACCGGGGGGTGCTAGAGTGACGATTCCAACTCATACTTACCTGGCAGGGGAGACACCATGATCACGAAGGTGGTTCTCCCAGGGCGAGGCTCGGCCATTGCACTCCGGCTGTGCTGACCCCTGCGATTTCCTCAAATGCAGGAAACTCGACTGCATAATTTGTGGTAGTGGGGGACTGCGTTCGCGCTTTCCCCTGATTATTCCTAGTTCAAAGACAGACAGCTTAACAGAAGAAACAGCCTTTGTCGTGTTGTTTTTTTTGTTTTTGTTTTTTGACCAGGTTTCCTCTAGCACCTGTTCCTTTCTCAGGTATGCAGTGGTGTTGTTGTTTCAATGCTAGTACACTGTGCAGGCCTTCTACCATGGTTCAGCGCGTCAGCCACTCACTTGTCCTGATTCGACCCATATCTGGATGATGCATGCTTTCCATAGCTCTACGCGACGGGACAACAGGCCTCGTTTCACAAGTGGAAGCTGCGTTGTGCCTGGATGCTTCGTTGCCGCCCCTCTATGCAAATATATATATGTGCTGCTGTAGCGTAGAATGAGAGACTGCTGGATACCCTTGCATGCATGAAGACATTTCAGAGGCTTCCTGGGTGGGCTACCAAAACGAAACCAATAGGCCTGACTGTTGACAGGGATGGTGTGCCTTGCTGATGGAATAGCTCCGATTGAAGCTAGTTTTCCAGCAGGCACCCAGAAAGCCCCTCCGTAACCTGGTGGAGGCGTACCCCTGACCGGGGGGTGCTAGAGTGACGATTCCAACTCATACTTACCTGGCAGGGGAGACACCATGATCACGAAGGTGGTTCTCCCAGGGCGAGGCTCGGCCATTGCACTCCGGCTGTGCTGACCCCTGCGATTTCCTCAAATGCAGGAAACTCGACTGCATAATTTGTGGTAGTGGGGGACTGCGTTCGCGCTTTCCCCTGATTATTCCTAGTTCAAAGACAGACAGCTTAACAGAAGAAACAGCCTTTGTCGTGTTGTTTTTTTTGTTTTTGTTTTTTGACCAGGTTTCCTCTAGCACCTGTTCCTTTCTCAGGTATGCAGTGGTGTTGTTGTTTCAATGCTAGTACACTGTGCAGGCCTTCTACCATGGTTCAGCGCGTCAGCCACTCACTTGTCCTGATTCGACCCATATCTGGATGATGCATGCTTTCCATAGCTCTACGCGACGGGACAACAGGCCTCGTTTCACAAGTGGAAGCTGCGTTGTGCCTGGATGCTTCGTTGCCGCCCCTCTATGCAAATATATATATGTGCTGCTGTAGCGTAGAATGAGAGACTGCTGGATACCCTTGCATGCATGAAGACATTTCAGAGGCTTCCTGGGTGGGCTACCAAAACGAAACCAATAGGCCTGACTGTTGACAGGGATGGTGTGCCTTGCTGATGGAATAGCTCCGATTGAAGCTAGTTTTCCAGCAGGCACCCAGAAAGCCCCTCCGTAACCTGGTGGAGGCGTACCCCTGACCGGGGGGTGCTAGAGTGACGATTCCAACTCATACTTACCTGGCAGGGGAGACACCATGATCACGAAGGTGGTTCTCCCAGGGCGAGGCTCGGCCATTGCACTCCGGCTGTGCTGACCCCTGCGATTTCCTCAAATGCAGGAAACTCGACTGCATAATTTGTGGTAGTGGGGGACTGCGTTCGCGCTTTCCCCTGATTATTCCTAGTTCAAAGACAGACAGCTTAACAGAAGAAACAGCCTTTGTCGTGTTGTTTTTTTTGTTTTTGTTTTTTGACCAGGTTTCCTCTAGCACCTGTTCCTTTCTCAGGTATGCAGTGGTGTTGTTGTTTCAATGCTAGTACACTGTGCAGGCCTTCTACCATGGTTCAGCGCGTCAGCCACTCACTTGTCCTGATTCGACCCATATCTGGATGATGCATGCTTTCCATAGCTCTACGCGACGGGACAACAGGCCTCGTTTCACAAGTGGAAGCTGCGTTGTGCCTGGATGCTTCGTTGCCGCCCCTCTATGCAAATATATATATGTGCTGCTGTAGCGTAGAATGAGAGACTGCTGGATACCCTTGCATGCATGAAGACATTTCAGAGGCTTCCTGGGTGGGCTACCAAAACGAAACCAATAGGCCTGACTGTTGACAGGGATGGTGTGCCTTGCTGATGGAATAGCTCCGATTGAAGCTAGTTTTCCAGCAGGCACCCAGAAAGCCCCTCCGTAACCTGGTGGAGGCGTACCCCTGACCGGGGGGTGCTAGAGTGACGATTCCAACTCATACTTACCTGGCAGGGGAGACACCATGATCACGAAGGTGGTTCTCCCAGGGCGAGGCTCGGCCATTGCACTCCGGCTGTGCTGACCCCTGCGATTTCCTCAAATGCAGGAAACTCGACTGCATAATTTGTGGTAGTGGGGGACTGCGTTCGCGCTTTCCCCTGATTATTCCTAGTTCAAAGACAGACAGCTTAACAGAAGAAACAGCCTTTGTCGTGTTGTTTTTTTTGTTTTTGTTTTTTGACCAGGTTTCCTCTAGCACCTGTTCCTTTCTCAGGTATGCAGTGGTGTTGTTGTTTCAATGCTAGTACACTGTGCAGGCCTTCTACCATGGTTCAGCGCGTCAGCCACTCACTTGTCCTGATTCGACCCATATCTGGATGATGCATGCTTTCCATAGCTCTACGCGACGGGACAACAGGCCTCGTTTCACAAGTGGAAGCTGCGTTGTGCCTGGATGCTTCGTTGCCGCCCCTCTATGCAAATATATATATGTGCTGCTGTAGCGTAGAATGAGAGACTGCTGGATACCCTTGCATGCATGAAGACATTTCAGAGGCTTCCTGGGTGGGCTACCAAAACGAAACCAATAGGCCTGACTGTTGACAGGGATGGTGTGCCTTGCTGATGGAATAGCTCCGATTGAAGCTAGTTTTCCAGCAGGCACCCAGAAAGCCCCTCCGTAACCTGGTGGAGGCGTACCCCTGACCGGGGGGTGCTAGAGTGACGATTCCAACTCATACTTACCTGGCAGGGGAGACACCATGATCACGAAGGTGGTTCTCCCAGGGCGAGGCTCGGCCATTGCACTCCGGCTGTGCTGACCCCTGCGATTTCCTCAAATGCAGGAAACTCGACTGCATAATTTGTGGTAGTGGGGGACTGCGTTCGCGCTTTCCCCTGATTATTCCTAGTTCAAAGACAGACAGCTTAACAGAAGAAACAGCCTTTGTCGTGTTGTTTTTTTTGTTTTTGTTTTTTGACCAGGTTTCCTCTAGCACCTGTTCCTTTCTCAGGTATGCAGTGGTGTTGTTGTTTCAATGCTAGTACACTGTGCAGGCCTTCTACCATGGTTCAGCGCGTCAGCCACTCACTTGTCCTGATTCGACCCATATCTGGATGATGCATGCTTTCCATAGCTCTACGCGACGGGACAACAGGCCTCGTTTCACAAGTGGAAGCTGCGTTGTGCCTGGATGCTTCGTTGCCGCCCCTCTATGCAAATATATATATGTGCTGCTGTAGCGTAGAATGAGAGACTGCTGGATACCCTTGCATGCATGAAGACATTTCAGAGGCTTCCTGGGTGGGCTACCAAAACGAAACCAATAGGCCTGACTGTTGACAGGGATGGTGTGCCTTGCTGATGGAATAGCTCCGATTGAAGCTAGTTTTCCAGCAGGCACCCAGAAAGCCCCTCCGTAACCTGGTGGAGGCGTACCCCTGACCGGGGGGTGCTAGAGTGACGATTCCAACTCATACTTACCTGGCAGGGGAGACACCATGATCACGAAGGTGGTTCTCCCAGGGCGAGGCTCGGCCATTGCACTCCGGCTGTGCTGACCCCTGCGATTTCCTCAAATGCAGGAAACTCGACTGCATAATTTGTGGTAGTGGGGGACTGCGTTCGCGCTTTCCCCTGATTATTCCTAGTTCAAAGACAGACAGCTTAACAGAAGAAACAGCCTTTGTCGTGTTGTTTTTTTTGTTTTTGTTTTTTGACCAGGTTTCCTCTAGCACCTGTTCCTTTCTCAGGTATGCAGTGGTGTTGTTGTTTCAATGCTAGTACACTGTGCAGGCCTTCTACCATGGTTCAGCGCGTCAGCCACTCACTTGTCCTGATTCGACCCATATCTGGATGATGCATGCTTTCCATAGCTCTACGCGACGGGACAACAGGCCTCGTTTCACAAGTGGAAGCTGCGTTGTGCCTGGATGCTTCGTTGCCGCCCCTCTATGCAAATATATATATGTGCTGCTGTAGCGTAGAATGAGAGACTGCTGGATACCCTTGCATGCATGAAGACATTTCAGAGGCTTCCTGGGTGGGCTACCAAAACGAAACCAATAGGCCTGACTGTTGACAGGGATGGTGTGCCTTGCTGATGGAATAGCTCCGATTGAAGCTAGTTTTCCAGCAGGCACCCAGAAAGCCCCTCCGTAACCTGGTGGAGGCGTACCCCTGACCGGGGGGTGCTAGAGTGACGATTCCAACTCATACTTACCTGGCAGGGGAGACACCATGATCACGATTTTATGGAAAATGATAAACTGTTTCAAAGAAGCTCTGTGGAAAGTCAGAAATAAGATAATCTTTAATTCTAATGAGGTAACAGTTAATGAATGCATGTCTTTGAGTTTTTGTGCAATGCGTTTATATGTTTTGCTTGATGAAAAGCATTCTACAAACAAAAGCAAGTTGTGGTGTCAAGAAAAATGGTTTACATCTTCAAACTAACTAATGGAAAATTAGATTGTAAAGTATGATATGTGGACTCTGTATCATTTACTTATGTATACCTGTTAAAAAGCATTGTAAAGTTGAAATGTGAACTTTTATATTATATTATTTATTGACCTAATAAAGTTTTTAAAAAACAAAAAAAAAAAAAAAAAAAAAAAAAAAAAAAAAACGAAGGTGGTTCTCCCAGGGCGAGGCTCGGCCATTGCACTCCGGCTGTGCTGACCCCTGCGATTTCCTCAAATGCAGGAAACTCGACTGCATAATTTGTGGTAGTGGGGGACTGCGTTCGCGCTTTCCCCTGATTATTCCTAGTTCAAAGACAGACAGCTTAACAGAAGAAACAGCCTTTGTCGTGTTGTTTTTTTTGTTTTTGTTTTTTGACCAGGTTTCCTCTAGCACCTGTTCCTTTCTCAGGTATGCAGTGGTGTTGTTGTTTCAATGCTAGTACACTGTGCAGGCCTTCTACCATGGTTCAGCGCGTCAGCCACTCACTTGTCCTGATTCGACCCATATCTGGATGATGCATGCTTTCCATAGCTCTACGCGACGGGACAACAGGCCTCGTTTCACAAGTGGAAGCTGCGTTGTGCCTGGATGCTTCGTTGCCGCCCCTCTATGCAAATATATATATGTGCTGCTGTAGCGTAGAATGAGAGACTGCTGGATACCCTTGCATGCATGAAGACATTTCAGAGGCTTCCTGGGTGGGCTACCAAAACGAAACCAATAGGCCTGACTGTTGACAGGGATGGTGTGCCTTGCTGATGGAATAGCTCCGATTGAAGCTAGTTTTCCAGCAGGCACCCAGAAAGCCCCTCCGTAACCTGGTGGAGGCGTACCCCTGACCGGGGGGTGCTAGAGTGACGATTCCAACTCATACTTACCTGGCAGGGGAGACACCATGATCACGAAGGTGGTTCTCCCAGGGCGAGGCTCGGCCATTGCACTCCGGCTGTGCTGACCCCTGCGATTTCCTCAAATGCAGGAAACTCGACTGCATAATTTGTGGTAGTGGGGGACTGCGTTTGCGCTTTCCCCTGATTATTCCTAGTTCAAAGACAGACAGCTTAACAGAAGAAACAGCCTTTGTCGTGTTGTTTTTTTTGTTTTTGTTTTTTGACCAGGTTTCCTCTAGCACCTGTTCCTTTCTCAGGTATGCAGTGGTGTTGTTGTTTCAATGCTAGTACACTGTGCAGGCCTTCTACCATGGTTCAGCGCGTCAGCCACTCACTTGTCCTGATTCGACCCATATCTGGATGATGCATGCTTTCCATAGCTCTACGCGACGGGACAACAGGCCTCGTTTCACAAGTGGAAGCTGCGTTGTGCCTGGATGCTTCGTTGCCGCCCCTCTATGCAAATATATATATGTGCTGCTGTAGCGTAGAATGAGAGACTGCTGGATACCCTTGCATGCATGAAGACATTTCAGAGGCTTCCTGGGTGGGCTACCAAAACGAAACCAATAGGCCTGACTGTTGACAGGGATGGTGTGCCTTGCTGATGGAATAGCTCCGATTGAAGCTAGTTTTCCAGCAGGCACCCAGAAAGCCCCTCCGTAACCTGGTGGAGGCGTACCCCTGACCGGGGGGTGCTAGAGTGACGATTCCAACTCATACTTACCTGGCAGGGGAGACACCATGATCACGAAGGTGGTTCTCCCAGGGCGAGGCTCGGCCATTGCACTCCGGCTGTGCTGACCCCTGCGATTTCCTCAAATGCAGGAAACTCGACTGCATAATTTGTGGTAGTGGGGGACTGCGTTCGCGCTTTCCCCTGATTATTCCTAGTTCAAAGACAGACAGCTTAACAGAAGAAACAGCCTTTGTCGTGTTGTTTTTTTTGTTTTTGTTTTTTGACCAGGTTTCCTCTAGCACCTGTTCCTTTCTCAGGTATGCAGTGGTGTTGTTGTTTCAATGCTAGTACACTGTGCAGGCCTTCTACCATGGTTCAGCGCGTCAGCCACTCACTTGTCCTGATTCGACCCATATCTGGATGATGCATGCTTTCCATAGCTCTACGCGACGGGACAACAGGCCTCGTTTCACAAGTGGAAGCTGCGTTGTGCCTGGATGCTTCGTTGCCGCCCCTCTATGCAAATATATATATGTGCTGCTGTAGCGTAGAATGAGAGACTGCTGGATACCCTTGCATGCATGAAGACATTTCAGAGGCTTCCTGGGTGGGCTACCAAAACGAAACCAATAGGCCTGACTGTTGACAGGGATGGTGTGCCTTGCTGATGGAATAGCTCCGATTGAAGCTAGTTTTCCAGCAGGCACCCAGAAAGCCCCTCCGTAACCTGGTGGAGGCGTACCCCTGACCGGGGGGTGCTAGAGTGACGATTCCAACTCATACTTACCTGGCAGGGGAGACACCATGATCACGAAGGTGGTTCTCCCAGGGCGAGGCTCGGCCATTGCACTCCGGCTGTGCTGACCCCTGCGATTTCCTCAAATGCAGGAAACTCGACTGCATAATTTGTGGTAGTGGGGGACTGCGTTCGCGCTTTCCCCTGATTATTCCTAGTTCAAAGACAGACAGCTTAACAGAAGAAACAGCCTTTGTCGTGTTGTTTTTTTTGTTTTTGTTTTTTGACCAGGTTTCCTCTAGCACCTGTTCCTTTCTCAGGTATGCAGTGGTGTTGTTGTTTCAATGCTAGTACACTGTGCAGGCCTTCTACCATGGTTCAGCGCGTCAGCCACTCACTTGTCCTGATTCGACCCATATCTGGATGATGCATGCTTTCCATAGCTCTACGCGACGGGACAACAGGCCTCGTTTCACAAGTGGAAGCTGCGTTGTGCCTGGATGCTTCGTTGCCGCCCCTCTATGCAAATATATATATGTGCTGCTGTAGCGTAGAATGAGAGACTGCTGGATACCCTTGCATGCATGAAGACATTTCAGAGGCTTCCTGGGTGGGCTACCAAAACGAAACCAATAGGCCTGACTGTTGACAGGGATGGTGTGCCTTGCTGATGGAATAGCTCCGATTGAAGCTAGTTTTCCAGCAGGCACCCAGAAAGCCCCTCCGTAACCTGGTGGAGGCGTACCCCTGACCGGGGGGTGCTAGAGTGACGATTCCAACTCATACTTACCTGGCAGGGGAGACACCATGATCACGAAGGTGGTTCTCCCAGGGCGAGGCTCGGCCATTGCACTCCGGCTGTGCTGACCCCTGCGATTTCCTCAAATGCAGGAAACTCGACTGCATAATTTGTGGTAGTGGGGGACTGCGTTCGCGCTTTCCCCTGATTATTCCTAGTTCAAAGACAGACAGCTTAACAGAAGAAACAGCCTTTGTCGTGTTGTTTTTTTTGTTTTTGTTTTTTGACCAGGTTTCCTCTAGCACCTGTTCCTTTCTCAGGTATGCAGTGGTGTTGTTGTTTCAATGCTAGTACACTGTGCAGGCCTTCTACCATGGTTCAGCGCGTCAGCCACTCACTTGTCCTGATTCGACCCATATCTGGATGATGCATGCTTTCCATAGCTCTACGCGACGGGACAACAGGCCTCGTTTCACAAGTGGAAGCTGCGTTGTGCCTGGATGCTTCGTTGCCGCCCCTCTATGCAAATATATATATGTGCTGCTGTAGCGTAGAATGAGAGACTGCTGGATACCCTTGCATGCATGAAGACATTTCAGAGGCTTCCTGGGTGGGCTACCAAAACGAAACCAATAGGCCTGACTGTTGACAGGGATGGTGTGCCTTGCTGATGGAATAGCTCCGATTGAAGCTAGTTTTCCAGCAGGCACCCAGAAAGCCCCTCCGTAACCTGGTGGAGGCGTACCCCTGACCGGGGGGTGCTAGAGTGACGATTCCAACTCATACTTACCTGGCAGGGGAGACACCATGATCACGAAGGTGGTTCTCCCAGGGCGAGGCTCGGCCATTGCACTCCGGCTGTGCTGACCCCTGCGATTTCCTCAAATGCAGGAAACTCGACTGCATAATTTGTGGTAGTGGGGGACTGCGTTCGCGCTTTCCCCTGATTATTCCTAGTTCAAAGACAGACAGCTTAACAGAAGAAACAGCCTTTGTCGTGTTGTTTTTTTTGTTTTTGTTTTTTGACCAGGTTTCCTCTAGCACCTGTTCCTTTCTCAGGTATGCAGTGGTGTTGTTGTTTCAATGCTAGTACACTGTGCAGGCCTTCTACCATGGTTCAGCGCGTCAGCCACTCACTTGTCCTGATTCGACCCATATCTGGATGATGCATGCTTTCCATAGCTCTACGCGACGGGACAACAGGCCTCGTTTCACAAGTGGAAGCTGCGTTGTGCCTGGATGCTTCGTTGCCGCCCCTCTATGCAAATATATATATGTGCTGCTGTAGCGTAGAATGAGAGACTGCTGGATACCCTTGCATGCATGAAGACATTTCAGAGGCTTCCTGGGTGGGCTACCAAAACGAAACCAATAGGCCTGACTGTTGACAGGGATGGTGTGCCTTGCTGATGGAATAGCTCCGATTGAAGCTAGTTTTCCAGCAGGCACCCAGAAAGCCCCTCCGTAACCTGGTGGAGGCGTACCCCTGACCGGGGGGTGCTAGAGTGACGATTCCAACTCATACTTACCTGGCAGGGGAGACACCATGATCACGAAGGTGGTTCTCCCAGGGCGAGGCTCGGCCATTGCACTCCGGCTGTGCTGACCCCTGCGATTTCCTCAAATGCAGGAAACTCGACTGCATAATTTGTGGTAGTGGGGGACTGCGTTCGCGCTTTCCCCTGATTATTCCTAGTTCAAAGACAGACAGCTTAACAGAAGAAACAGCCTTTGTCGTGTTGTTTTTTTTGTTTTTGTTTTTTGACCAGGTTTCCTCTAGCACCTGTTCCTTTCTCAGGTATGCAGTGGTGTTGTTGTTTCAATGCTAGTACACTGTGCAGGCCTTCTACCATGGTTCAGCGCGTCAGCCACTCACTTGTCCTGATTCGACCCATATCTGGATGATGCATGCTTTCCATAGCTCTACGCGACGGGACAACAGGCCTCGTTTCACAAGTGGAAGCTGCGTTGTGCCTGGATGCTTCGTTGCCGCCCCTCTATGCAAATATATATATGTGCTGCTGTAGCGTAGAATGAGAGACTGCTGGATACCCTTGCATGCATGAAGACATTTCAGAGGCTTCCTGGGTGGGCTACCAAAACGAAACCAATAGGCCTGACTGTTGACAGGGATGGTGTGCCTTGCTGATGGAATAGCTCCGATTGAAGCTAGTTTTCCAGCAGGCACCCAGAAAGCCCCTCCGTAACCTGGTGGAGGCGTACCCCTGACCGGGGGGTGCTAGAGTGACGATTCCAACTCATACTTACCTGGCAGGGGAGACACCATGATCACGAAGGTGGTTCTCCCAGGGCGAGGCTCGGCCATTGCACTCCGGCTGTGCTGACCCCTGCGATTTCCTCAAATGCAGGAAACTCGACTGCATAATTTGTGGTAGTGGGGGACTGCGTTCGCGCTTTCCCCTGATTATTCCTAGTTCAAAGACAGACAGCTTAACAGAAGAAACAGCCTTTGTCGTGTTGTTTTTTTTGTTTTTGTTTTTTGACCAGGTTTCCTCTAGCACCTGTTCCTTTCTCAGGTATGCAGTGGTGTTGTTGTTTCAATGCTAGTACACTGTGCAGGCCTTCTACCATGGTTCAGCGCGTCAGCCACTCACTTGTCCTGATTCGACCCATATCTGGATGATGCATGCTTTCCATAGCTCTACGCGACGGGACAACAGGCCTCGTTTCACAAGTGGAAGCTGCGTTGTGCCTGGATGCTTCGTTGCCGCCCCTCTATGCAAATATATATATGTGCTGCTGTAGCGTAGAATGAGAGACTGCTGGATACCCTTGCATGCATGAAGACATTTCAGAGGCTTCCTGGGTGGGCTACCAAAACGAAACCAATAGGCCTGACTGTTGACAGGGATGGTGTGCCTTGCTGATGGAATAGCTCCGATTGAAGCTAGTTTTCCAGCAGGCACCCAGAAAGCCCCTCCGTAACCTGGTGGAGGCGTACCCCTGACCGGGGGGTGCTAGAGTGACGATTCCAACTCATACTTACCTGGCAGGGGAGACACCATGATCACGAAGGTGGTTCTCCCAGGGCGAGGCTCGGCCATTGCACTCCGGCTGTGCTGACCCCTGCGATTTCCTCAAATGCAGGAAACTCGACTGCATAATTTGTGGTAGTGGGGGACTGCGTTCGCGCTTTCCCCTGATTATTCCTAGTTCAAAGACAGACAGCTTAACAGAAGAAACAGCCTTTGTCGTGTTGTTTTTTTTGTTTTTGTTTTTTGACCAGGTTTCCTCTAGCACCTGTTCCTTTCTCAGGTATGCAGTGGTGTTGTTGTTTCAATGCTAGTACACTGTGCAGGCCTTCTACCATGGTTCAGCGCGTCAGCCACTCACTTGTCCTGATTCGACCCATATCTGGATGATGCATGCTTTCCATAGCTCTACGCGACGGGACAACAGGCCTCGTTTCACAAGTGGAAGCTGCGTTGTGCCTGGATGCTTCGTTGCCGCCCCTCTATGCAAATATATATATGTGCTGCTGTAGCGTAGAATGAGAGACTGCTGGATACCCTTGCATGCATGAAGACATTTCAGAGGCTTCCTGGGTGGGCTACCAAAACGAAACCAATAGGCCTGACTGTTGACAGGGATGGTGTGCCTTGCTGATGGAATAGCTCCGATTGAAGCTAGTTTTCCAGCAGGCACCCAGAAAGCCCCTCCGTAACCTGGTGGAGGCGTACCCCTGACCGGGGGGTGCTAGAGTGACGATTCCAACTCATACTTACCTGGCAGGGGAGACACCATGATCACGAAGGTGGTTCTCCCAGGGCGAGGCTCGGCCATTGCACTCCGGCTGTGCTGACCCCTGCGATTTCCTCAAATGCAGGAAACTCGACTGCATAATTTGTGGTAGTGGGGGACTGCGTTCGCGCTTTCCCCTGATTATTCCTAGTTCAAAGACAGACAGCTTAACAGAAGAAACAGCCTTTGTCGTGTTGTTTTTTTTGTTTTTGTTTTTTGACCAGGTTTCCTCTAGCACCTGTTCCTTTCTCAGGTATGCAGTGGTGTTGTTGTTTCAATGCTAGTACACTGTGCAGGCCTTCTACCATGGTTCAGCGCGTCAGCCACTCACTTGTCCTGATTCGACCCATATCTGGATGATGCATGCTTTCCATAGCTCTACGCGACGGGACAACAGGCCTCGTTTCACAAGTGGAAGCTGCGTTGTGCCTGGATGCTTCGTTGCCGCCCCTCTATGCAAATATATATATGTGCTGCTGTAGCGTAGAATGAGAGACTGCTGGATACCCTTGCATGCATGAAGACATTTCAGAGGCTTCCTGGGTGGGCTACCAAAACGAAACCAATAGGCCTGACTGTTGACAGGGATGGTGTGCCTTGCTGATGGAATAGCTCCGATTGAAGCTAGTTTTCCAGCAGGCACCCAGAAAGCCCCTCCGTAACCTGGTGGAGGCGTACCCCTGACCGGGGGGTGCTAGAGTGACGATTCCAACTCATACTTACCTGGCAGGGGAGACACCATGATCACGAAGGTGGTTCTCCCAGGGCGAGGCTCGGCCATTGCACTCCGGCTGTGCTGACCCCTGCGATTTCCTCAAATGCAGGAAACTCGACTGCATAATTTGTGGTAGTGGGGGACTGCGTTCGCGCTTTCCCCTGATTATTCCTAGTTCAAAGACAGACAGCTTAACAGAAGAAACAGCCTTTGTCGTGTTGTTTTTTTTGTTTTTGTTTTTTGACCAGGTTTCCTCTAGCACCTGTTCCTTTCTCAGGTATGCAGTGGTGTTGTTGTTTCAATGCTAGTACACTGTGCAGGCCTTCTACCATGGTTCAGCGCGTCAGCCACTCACTTGTCCTGATTCGACCCATATCTGGATGATGCATGCTTTCCATAGCTCTACGCGACGGGACAACAGGCCTCGTTTCACAAGTGGAAGCTGCGTTGTGCCTGGATGCTTCGTTGCCGCCCCTCTATGCAAATATATATATGTGCTGCTGTAGCGTAGAATGAGAGACTGCTGGATACCCTTGCATGCATGAAGACATTTCAGAGGCTTCCTGGGTGGGCTACCAAAACGAAACCAATAGGCCTGACTGTTGACAGGGATGGTGTGCCTTGCTGATGGAATAGCTCCGATTGAAGCTAGTTTTCCAGCAGGCACCCAGAAAGCCCCTCCGTAACCTGGTGGAGGCGTACCCCTGACCGGGGGGTGCTAGAGTGACGATTCCAACTCATACTTACCTGGCAGGGGAGACACCATGATCACGAAGGTGGTTCTCCCAGGGCGAGGCTCGGCCATTGCACTCCGGCTGTGCTGACCCCTGCGATTTCCTCAAATGCAGGAAACTCGACTGCATAATTTGTGGTAGTGGGGGACTGCGTTCGCGCTTTCCCCTGATTATTCCTAGTTCAAAGACAGACAGCTTAACAGAAGAAACAGCCTTTGTCGTGTTGTTTTTTTTGTTTTTGTTTTTTGACCAGGTTTCCTCTAGCACCTGTTCCTTTCTCAGGTATGCAGTGGTGTTGTTGTTTCAATGCTAGTACACTGTGCAGGCCTTCTACCATGGTTCAGCGCGTCAGCCACTCACTTGCCCTGATTCGACCCATATCTGGATGATGCATGCTTTCCATAGCTCTACGCGACGGGACAACAGGCCTCGTTTCACAAGTGGAAGCTGCGTTGTGCCTGGATGCTTCGTTGCCGCCCCTCTATGCAAATATATATATGTGCTGCTGTAGCGTAGAATGAGAGACTGCTGGATACCCTTGCATGCATGAAGACATTTCAGAGGCTTCCTGGGTGGGCTACCAAAACGAAACCAATAGGCCTGACTGTTGACAGGGATGGTGTGCCTTGCTGATGGAATAGCTCCGATTGAAGCTAGTTTTCCAGCAGGCACCCAGAAAGCCCCTCCGTAACCTGGTGGAGGCGTACCCCTGACCGGGGGGTGCTAGAGTGACGATTCCAACTCATACTTACCTGGCAGGGGAGACACCATGATCACGAAGGTGGTTCTCCCAGGGCGAGGCTCGGCCATTGCACTCCGGCTGTGCTGACCCCTGCGATTTCCTCAAATGCAGGAAACTCGACTGCATAATTTGTGGTAGTGGGGGACTGCGTTCGCGCTTTCCCCTGATTATTCCTAGTTCAAAGACAGACAGCTTAACAGAAGAAACAGCCTTTGTCGTGTTGTTTTTTTTGTTTTTGTTTTTTGACCAGGTTTCCTCTAGCACCTGTTCCTTTCTCAGGTATGCAGTGGTGTTGTTGTTTCAATGCTAGTACACTGTGCAGGCCTTCTACCATGGTTCAGCGCGTCAGCCACTCACTTGTCCTGATTCGACCCATATCTGGATGATGCATGCTTTCCATAGCTCTACGCGACGGGACAACAGGCCTCGTTTCACAAGTGGAAGCTGCGTTGTGCCTGGATGCTTCGTTGCCGCCCCTCTATGCAAATATATATATGTGCTGCTGTAGCGTAGAATGAGAGACTGCTGGATACCCTTGCATGCATGAAGACATTTCAGAGGCTTCCTGGGTGGGCTACCAAAACGAAACCAATAGGCCTGACTGTTGACAGGGATGGTGTGCCTTGCTGATGGAATAGCTCCGATTGAAGCTAGTTTTCCAGCAGGCACCCAGAAAGCCCCTCCGTAACCTGGTGGAGGCGTACCCCTGACCGGGGGGTGCTAGAGTGACGATTCCAACTCATACTTACCTGGCAGGGGAGACACCATGATCACGAAGGTGGTTCTCCCAGGGCGAGGCTCGGCCATTGCACTCCGGCTGTGCTGACCCCTGCGATTTCCTCAAATGCAGGAAACTCGACTGCATAATTTGTGGTAGTGGGGGACTGCGTTCGCGCTTTCCCCTGATTATTCCTAGTTCAAAGACAGACAGCTTAACAGAAGAAACAGCCTTTGTCGTGTTGTTTTTTTTGTTTTTGTTTTTTGACCAGGTTTCCTCTAGCACCTGTTCCTTTCTCAGGTATGCAGTGGTGTTGTTGTTTCAATGCTAGTACACTGTGCAGGCCTTCTACCATGGTTCAGCGCGTCAGCCACTCACTTGCCCTGATTCGACCCATATCTGGATGATGCATGCTTTCCATAGCTCTACGCGACGGGACAACAGGCCTCGTTTCACAAGTGGAAGCTGCGTTGTGCCTGGATGCTTCGTTGCCGCCCCTCTATGCAAATATATATATGTGCTGCTGTAGCGTAGAATGAGAGACTGCTGGATACCCTTGCATGCATGAAGACATTTCAGAGGCTTCCTGGGTGGGCTACCAAAACGAAACCAATAGGCCTGACTGTTGACAGGGATGGTGTGCCTTGCTGATGGAATAGCTCCGATTGAAGCTAGTTTTCCAGCAGGCACCCAGAAAGCCCCTCCGTAACCTGGTGGAGGCGTACCCCTGACCGGGGGGTGCTAGAGTGACGATTCCAACTCATACTTACCTGGCAGGGGAGACACCATGATCACGAAGGTGGTTCTCCCAGGGCGAGGCTCGGCCATTGCACTCCGGCTGTGCTGACCCCTGCGATTTCCTCAAATGCAGGAAACTCGACTGCATAATTTGTGGTAGTGGGGGACTGCGTTCGCGCTTTCCCCTGATTATTCCTAGTTCAAAGACAGACAGCTTAACAGAAGAAACAGCCTTTGTCGTGTTGTTTTTTTTGTTTTTGTTTTTTGACCAGGTTTCCTCTAGCACCTGTTCCTTTCTCAGGTATGCAGTGGTGTTGTTGTTTCAATGCTAGTACACTGTGCAGGCCTTCTACCATGGTTCAGCGCGTCAGCCACTCACTTGTCCTGATTCGACCCATATCTGGATGATGCATGCTTTCCATAGCTCTACGCGACGGGACAACAGGCCTCGTTTCACAAGTGGAAGCTGCGTTGTGCCTGGATGCTTCGTTGCCGCCCCTCTATGCAAATATATATATGTGCTGCTGTAGCGTAGAATGAGAGACTGCTGGATACCCTTGCATGCATGAAGACATTTCAGAGGCTTCCTGGGTGGGCTACCAAAACGAAACCAATAGGCCTGACTGTTGACAGGGATGGTGTGCCTTGCTGATGGAATAGCTCCGATTGAAGCTAGTTTTCCAGCAGGCACCCAGAAAGCCCCTCCGTAACCTGGTGGAGGCGTACCCCTGACCGGGGGGTGCTAGAGTGACGATTCCAACTCATACTTACCTGGCAGGGGAGACACCATGATCACGAAGGTGGTTCTCCCAGGGCGAGGCTCGGCCATTGCACTCCGGCTGTGCTGACCCCTGCGATTTCCTCAAATGCAGGAAACTCGACTGCATAATTTGTGGTAGTGGGGGACTGCGTTCGCGCTTTCCCCTGATTATTCCTAGTTCAAAGACAGACAGCTTAACAGAAGAAACAGCCTTTGTCGTGTTGTTTTTTTTGTTTTTGTTTTTTGACCAGGTTTCCTCTAGCACCTGTTCCTTTCTCAGGTATGCAGTGGTGTTGTTGTTTCAATGCTAGTACACTGTGCAGGCCTTCTACCATGGTTCAGCGCGTCAGCCACTCACTTGTCCTGATTCGACCCATATCTGGATGATGCATGCTTTCCATAGCTCTACGCGACGGGACAACAGGCCTCGTTTCACAAGTGGAAGCTGCGTTGTGCCTGGATGCTTCGTTGCCGCCCCTCTATGCAAATATATATATGTGCTGCTGTAGCGTAGAATGAGAGACTGCTGGATACCCTTGCATGCATGAAGACATTTCAGAGGCTTCCTGGGTGGGCTACCAAAACGAAACCAATAGGCCTGACTGTTGACAGGGATGGTGTGCCTTGCTGATGGAATAGCTCCGATTGAAGCTAGTTTTCCAGCAGGCACCCAGAAAGCCCCTCCGTAACCTGGTGGAGGCGTACCCCTGACCGGGGGGTGCTAGAGTGACGATTCCAACTCATACTTACCTGGCAGGGGAGACACCATGATCACGAAGGTGGTTCTCCCAGGGCGAGGCTCGGCCATTGCACTCCGGCTGTGCTGACCCCTGCGATTTCCTCAAATGCAGGAAACTCGACTGCATAATTTGTGGTAGTGGGGGACTGCGTTCGCGCTTTCCCCTGATTATTCCTAGTTCAAAGACAGACAGCTTAACAGAAGAAACAGCCTTTGTCGTGTTGTTTTTTTTGTTTTTGTTTTTTGACCAGGTTTCCTCTAGCACCTGTTCCTTTCTCAGGTATGCAGTGGTGTTGTTGTTTCAATGCTAGTACACTGTGCAGGCCTTCTACCATGGTTCAGCGCGTCAGCCACTCACTTGTCCTGATTCGACCCATATCTGGATGATGCATGCTTTCCATAGCTCTACGCGACGGGACAACAGGCCTCGTTTCACAAGTGGAAGCTGCGTTGTGCCTGGATGCTTCGTTGCCGCCCCTCTATGCAAATATATATATGTGCTGCTGTAGCGTAGAATGAGAGACTGCTGGATACCCTTGCATGCATGAAGACATTTCAGAGGCTTCCTGGGTGGGCTACCAAAACGAAACCAATAGGCCTGACTGTTGACAGGGATGGTGTGCCTTGCTGATGGAATAGCTCCGATTGAAGCTAGTTTTCCAGCAGGCACCCAGAAAGCCCCTCCGTAACCTGGTGGAGGCGTACCCCTGACCGGGGGGTGCTAGAGTGACGATTCCAACTCATACTTACCTGGCAGGGGAGACACCATGATCACGAAGGTGGTTCTCCCAGGGCGAGGCTCGGCCATTGCACTCCGGCTGTGCTGACCCCTGCGATTTCCTCAAATGCAGGAAACTCGACTGCATAATTTGTGGTAGTGGGGGACTGCGTTCGCGCTTTCCCCTGATTATTCCTAGTTCAAAGACAGACAGCTTAACAGAAGAAACAGCCTTTGTCGTGTTGTTTTTTTGTTTTTGTTTTTTGACCAGGTTTCCTCTAGCACCTGTTCCTTTCTCAGGTATGCAGTGGTGTTGTTGTTTCAATGCTAGTACACTGTGCAGGCCTTCTACCATGGTTCAGCGCGTCAGCCACTCACTTGTCCTGATTCGACCCATATCTGGATGATGCATGCTTTCCATAGCTCTACGCGACGGGACAACAGGCCTCGTTTCACAAGTGGAAGCTGCGTTGTGCCTGGATGCTTCGTTGCCGCCCCTCTATGCAAATATATATATGTGCTGCTGTAGCGTAGAATGAGAGACTGCTGGATACCCTTGCATGCATGAAGACATTTCAGAGGCTTCCTGGGTGGGCTACCAAAACGAAACCAATAGGCCTGACTGTTGACAGGGATGGTGTGCCTTGCTGATGGAATAGCTCCGATTGAAGCTAGTTTTCCAGCAGGCACCCAGAAAGCCCCTCCGTAACCTGGTGGAGGCGTACCCCTGACCGGGGGGTGCTAGAGTGACGATTCCAACTCATACTTACCTGGCAGGGGAGACACCATGATCACGAAGGTGGTTCTCCCAGGGCGAGGCTCGGCCATTGCACTCCGGCTGTGCTGACCCCTGCGATTTCCTCAAATGCAGGAAACTCGACTGCATAATTTGTGGTAGTGGGGGACTGCGTTCGCGCTTTCCCCTGATTATTCCTAGTTCAAAGACAGACAGCTTAACAGAAGAAACAGCCTTTGTCGTGTTGTTTTTTTTGTTTTTGTTTTTTGACCAGGTTTCCTCTAGCACCTGTTCCTTTCTCAGGTATGCAGTGGTGTTGTTGTTTCAATGCTAGTACACTGTGCAGGCCTTCTACCATGGTTCAGCGCGTCAGCCACTCACTTGTCCTGATTCGACCCATATCTGGATGATGCATGCTTTCCATAGCTCTACGCGACGGGACAACAGGCCTCGTTTCACAAGTGGAAGCTGCGTTGTGCCTGGATGCTTCGTTGCCGCCCCTCTATGCAAATATATATATGTGCTGCTGTAGCGTAGAATGAGAGACTGCTGGATACCCTTGCATGCATGAAGACATTTCAGAGGCTTCCTGGGTGGGCTACCAAAACGAAACCAATAGGCCTGACTGTTGACAGGGATGGTGTGCCTTGCTGATGGAATAGCTCCGATTGAAGCTAGTTTTCCAGCAGGCACCCAGAAAGCCCCTCCGTAACCTGGTGGAGGCGTACCCCTGACCGGGGGGTGCTAGAGTGACGATTCCAACTCATACTTACCTGGCAGGGGAGACACCATGATCACGAAGGTGGTTCTCCCAGGGCGAGGCTCGGCCATTGCACTCCGGCTGTGCTGACCCCTGCGATTTCCTCAAATGCAGGAAACTCGACTGCATAATTTGTGGTAGTGGGGGACTGCGTTCGCGCTTTCCCCTGATTATTCCTAGTTCAAAGACAGACAGCTTAACAGAAGAAACAGCCTTTGTCGTGTTGTTTTTTTTGTTTTTGTTTTTTGACCAGGTTTCCTCTAGCACCTGTTCCTTTCTCAGGTATGCAGTGGTGTTGTTGTTTCAATGCTAGTACACTGTGCAGGCCTTCTACCATGGTTCAGCGCGTCAGCCACTCACTTGTCCTGATTCGACCCATATCTGGATGATGCATGCTTTCCATAGCTCTACGCGACGGGACAACAGGCCTCGTTTCACAAGTGGAAGCTGCGTTGTGCCTGGATGCTTCGTTGCCGCCCCTCTATGCAAATATATATATGTGCTGCTGTAGCGTAGAATGAGAGACTGCTGGATACCCTTGCATGCATGAAGACATTTCAGAGGCTTCCTGGGTGGGCTACCAAAACGAAACCAATAGGCCTGACTGTTGACAGGGATGGTGTGCCTTGCTGATGGAATAGCTCCGATTGAAGCTAGTTTTCCAGCAGGCACCCAGAAAGCCCCTCCGTAACCTGGTGGAGGCGTACCCCTGACCGGGGGGTGCTAGAGTGACGATTCCAACTCATACTTACCTGGCAGGGGAGACACCATGATCACGAAGGTGGTTCTCCCAGGGCGAGGCTCGGCCATTGCACTCCGGCTGTGCTGACCCCTGCGATTTCCTCAAATGCAGGAAACTCGACTGCATAATTTGTGGTAGTGGGGGACTGCGTTCGCGCTTTCCCCTGATTATTCCTAGTTCAAAGACAGACAGCTTAACAGAAGAAACAGCCTTTGTCGTGTTGTTTTTTTTGTTTTTGTTTTTTGACCAGGTTTCCTCTAGCACCTGTTCCTTTCTCAGGTATGCAGTGGTGTTGTTGTTTCAATGCTAGTACACTGTGCAGGCCTTCTACCATGGTTCAGCGCGTCAGCCACTCACTTGTCCTGATTCGACCCATATCTGGATGATGCATGCTTTCCATAGCTCTACGCGACGGGACAACAGGCCTCGTTTCACAAGTGGAAGCTGCGTTGTGCCTGGATGCTTCGTTGCCGCCCCTCTATGCAAATATATATATGTGCTGCTGTAGCGTAGAATGAGAGACTGCTGGATACCCTTGCATGCATGAAGACATTTCAGAGGCTTCCTGGGTGGGCTACCAAAACGAAACCAATAGGCCTGACTGTTGACAGGGATGGTGTGCCTTGCTGATGGAATAGCTCCGATTGAAGCTAGTTTTCCAGCAGGCACCCAGAAAGCCCCTCCGTAACCTGGTGGAGGCGTACCCCTGACCGGGGGGTGCTAGAGTGACGATTCCAACTCATACTTACCTGGCAGGGGAGACACCATGATCACGAAGGTGGTTCTCCCAGGGCGAGGCTCGGCCATTGCACTCCGGCTGTGCTGACCCCTGCGATTTCCTCAAATGCAGGAAACTCGACTGCATAATTTGTGGTAGTGGGGGACTGCGTTCGCGCTTTCCCCTGATTATTCCTAGTTCAAAGACAGACAGCTTAACAGAAGAAACAGCCTTTGTCGTGTTGTTTTTTTTGTTTTTGTTTTTTGACCAGGTTTCCTCTAGCACCTGTTCCTTTCTCAGGTATGCAGTGGTGTTGTTGTTTCAATGCTAGTACACTGTGCAGGCCTTCTACCATGGTTCAGCGCGTCAGCCACTCACTTGTCCTGATTCGACCCATATCTGGATGATGCATGCTTTCCATAGCTCTACGCGACGGGACAACAGGCCTCGTTTCACAAGTGGAAGCTGCGTTGTGCCTGGATGCTTCGTTGCCGCCCCTCTATGCAAATATATATATGTGCTGCTGTAGCGTAGAATGAGAGACTGCTGGATACCCTTGCATGCATGAAGACATTTCAGAGGCTTCCTGGGTGGGCTACCAAAACGAAACCAATAGGCCTGACTGTTGACAGGGATGGTGTGCCTTGCTGATGGAATAGCTCCGATTGAAGCTAGTTTTCCAGCAGGCACCCAGAAAGCCCCTCCGTAACCTGGTGGAGGCGTACCCCTGACCGGGGGGTGCTAGAGTGACGATTCCAACTCATACTTACCTGGCAGGGGAGACACCATGATCACGAAGGTGGTTCTCCCAGGGCGAGGCTCGGCCATTGCACTCCGGCTGTGCTGACCCCTGCGATTTCCTCAAATGCAGGAAACTCGACTGCATAATTTGTGGTAGTGGGGGACTGCGTTCGCGCTTTCCCCTGATTATTCCTAGTTCAAAGACAGACAGCTTAACAGAAGAAACAGCCTTTGTCGTGTTGTTTTTTTTGTTTTTGTTTTTTGACCAGGTTTCCTCTAGCACCTGTTCCTTTCTCAGGTATGCAGTGGTGTTGTTGTTTCAATGCTAGTACACTGTGCAGGCCTTCTACCATGGTTCAGCGCGTCAGCCACTCACTTGTCCTGATTCGACCCATATCTGGATGATGCATGCTTTCCATAGCTCTACGCGACGGGACAACAGGCCTCGTTTCACAAGTGGAAGCTGCGTTGTGCCTGGATGCTTCGTTGCCGCCCCTCTATGCAAATATATATATGTGCTGCTGTAGCGTAGAATGAGAGACTGCTGGATACCCTTGCATGCATGAAGACATTTCAGAGGCTTCCTGGGTGGGCTACCAAAACGAAACCAATAGGCCTGACTGTTGACAGGGATGGTGTGCCTTGCTGATGGAATAGCTCCGATTGAAGCTAGTTTTCCAGCAGGCACCCAGAAAGCCCCTCCGTAACCTGGTGGAGGCGTACCCCTGACCGGGGGGTGCTAGAGTGACGATTCCAACTCATACTTACCTGGCAGGGGAGACACCATGATCACGAAGGTGGTTCTCCCAGGGCGAGGCTCGGCCATTGCACTCCGGCTGTGCTGACCCCTGCGATTTCCTCAAATGCAGGAAACTCGACTGCATAATTTGTGGTAGTGGGGGACTGCGTTCGCGCTTTCCCCTGATTATTCCTAGTTCAAAGACAGACAGCTTAACAGAAGAAACAGCCTTTGTCGTGTTGTTTTTTTTGTTTTTGTTTTTTGACCAGGTTTCCTCTAGCACCTGTTCCTTTCTCAGGTATGCAGTGGTGTTGTTGTTTCAATGCTAGTACACTGTGCAGGCCTTCTACCATGGTTCAGCGCGTCAGCCACTCACTTGTCCTGATTCGACCCATATCTGGATGATGCATGCTTTCCATAGCTCTACGCGACGGGACAACAGGCCTCGTTTCACAAGTGGAAGCTGCGTTGTGCCTGGATGCTTCGTTGCCGCCCCTCTATGCAAATATATATATGTGCTGCTGTAGCGTAGAATGAGAGACTGCTGGATACCCTTGCATGCATGAAGACATTTCAGAGGCTTCCTGGGTGGGCTACCAAAACGAAACCAATAGGCCTGACTGTTGACAGGGATGGTGTGCCTTGCTGATGGAATAGCTCCGATTGAAGCTAGTTTTCCAGCAGGCACCCAGAAAGCCCCTCCGTAACCTGGTGGAGGCGTACCCCTGACCGGGGGGTGCTAGAGTGACGATTCCAACTCATACTTACCTGGCAGGGGAGACACCATGATCACGAAGGTGGTTCTCCCAGGGCGAGGCTCGGCCATTGCACTCCGGCTGTGCTGACCCCTGCGATTTCCTCAAATGCAGGAAACTCGACTGCATAATTTGTGGTAGTGGGGGACTGCGTTCGCGCTTCCCCTGATTATTCCTAGTTCAAAGACAGACAGCTTAACAGAAGAAACAGCCTTTGTCGTGTTGTTTTTTTTGTTTTTGTTTTTTGACCAGGTTTCCTCTAGCACCTGTTCCTTTCTCAGGTATGCAGTGGTGTTGTTGTTTCAATGCTAGTACACTGTGCAGGCCTTCTACCATGGTTCAGCGCGTCAGCCACTCACTTGTCCTGATTCGACCCATATCTGGATGATGCATGCTTTCCATAGCTCTACGCGACGGGACAACAGGCCTCGTTTCACAAGTGGAAGCTGCGTTGTGCCTGGATGCTTCGTTGCCGCCCCTCTATGCAAATATATATATGTGCTGCTGTAGCGTAGAATGAGAGACTGCTGGATACCCTTGCATGCATGAAGACATTTCAGAGGCTTCCTGGGTGGGCTACCAAAACGAAACCAATAGGCCTGACTGTTGACAGGGATGGTGTGCCTTGCTGATGGAATAGCTCCGATTGAAGCTAGTTTTCCAGCAGGCACCCAGAAAGCCCCTCCGTAACCTGGTGGAGGCGTACCCCTGACCGGGGGGTGCTAGAGTGACGATTCCAACTCATACTTACCTGGCAGGGGAGACACCATGATCACGAAGGTGGTTCTCCCAGGGCGAGGCTCGGCCATTGCACTCCGGCTGTGCTGACCCCTGCGATTTCCTCAAATGCAGGAAACTCGACTGCATAATTTGTGGTAGTGGGGGACTGCGTTCGCGCTTTCCCCTGATTATTCCTAGTTCAAAGACAGACAGCTTAACAGAAGAAACAGCCTTTGTCGTGTTGTTTTTTTTGTTTTTGTTTTTTGACCAGGTTTCCTCTAGCACCTGTTCCTTTCTCAGGTATGCAGTGGTGTTGTTGTTTCAATGCTAGTACACTGTGCAGGCCTTCTACCATGGTTCAGCGCGTCAGCCACTCACTTGTCCTGATTCGACCCATATCTGGATGATGCATGCTTTCCATAGCTCTACGCGACGGGACAACAGGCCTCGTTTCACAAGTGGAAGCTGCGTTGTGCCTGGATGCTTCGTTGCCGCCCCTCTATGCAAATATATATATGTGCTGCTGTAGCGTAGAATGAGAGACTGCTGGATACCCTTGCATGCATGAAGACATTTCAGAGGCTTCCTGGGTGGGCTACCAAAACGAAACCAATAGGCCTGACTGTTGACAGGGATGGTGTGCCTTGCTGATGGAATAGCTCCGATTGAAGCTAGTTTTCCAGCAGGCACCCAGAAAGCCCCTCCGTAACCTGGTGGAGGCGTACCCCTGACCGGGGGGTGCTAGAGTGACGATTCCAACTCATACTTACCTGGCAGGGGAGACACCATGATCACGAAGGTGGTTCTCCCAGGGCGAGGCTCGGCCATTGCACTCCGGCTGTGCTGACCCCTGCGATTTCCTCAAATGCAGGAAACTCGACTGCATAATTTGTGGTAGTGGGGGACTGCGTTCGCGCTTTCCCCTGATTATTCCTAGTTCAAAGACAGACAGCTTAACAGAAGAAACAGCCTTTGTCGTGTTGTTTTTTTTGTTTTTGTTTTTTGACCAGGTTTCCTCTAGCACCTGTTCCTTTCTCAGGTATGCAGTGGTGTTGTTGTTTCAATGCTAGTACACTGTGCAGGCCTTCTACCATGGTTCAGCGCGTCAGCCACTCACTTGTCCTGATTCGACCCATATCTGGATGATGCATGCTTTCCATAGCTCTACGCGACGGGACAACAGGCCTCGTTTCACAAGTGGAAGCTGCGTTGTGCCTGGATGCTTCGTTGCCGCCCCTCTATGCAAATATATATATGTGCTGCTGTAGCGTAGAATGAGAGACTGCTGGATACCCTTGCATGCATGAAGACATTTCAGAGGCTTCCTGGGTGGGCTACCAAAACGAAACCAATAGGCCTGACTGTTGACAGGGATGGTGTGCCTTGCTGATGGAATAGCTCCGATTGAAGCTAGTTTTCCAGCAGGCACCCAGAAAGCCCCTCCGTAACCTGGTGGAGGCGTACCCCTGACCGGGGGGTGCTAGAGTGACGATTCCAACTCATACTTACCTGGCAGGGGAGACACCATGATCACGAAGGTGGTTCTCCCAGGGCGAGGCTCGGCCATTGCACTCCGGCTGTGCTGACCCCTGCGATTTCCTCAAATGCAGGAAACTCGACTGCATAATTTGTGGTAGTGGGGGACTGCGTTCGCGCTTTCCCCTGATTATTCCTAGTTCAAAGACAGACAGCTTAACAGAAGAAACAGCCTTTGTCGTGTTGTTTTTTTTGTTTTTGTTTTTTGACCAGGTTTCCTCTAGCACCTGTTCCTTTCTCAGGTATGCAGTGGTGTTGTTGTTTCAATGCTAGTACACTGTGCAGGCCTTCTACCATGGTTCAGCGCGTCAGCCACTCACTTGTCCTGATTCGACCCATATCTGGATGATGCATGCTTTCCATAGCTCTACGCGACGGGACAACAGGCCTCGTTTCACAAGTGGAAGCTGCGTTGTGCCTGGATGCTTCGTTGCCGCCCCTCTATGCAAATATATATATGTGCTGCTGTAGCGTAGAATGAGAGACTGCTGGATACCCTTGCATGCATGAAGACATTTCAGAGGCTTCCTGGGTGGGCTACCAAAACGAAACCAATAGGCCTGACTGTTGACAGGGATGGTGTGCCTTGCTGATGGAATAGCTCCGATTGAAGCTAGTTTTCCAGCAGGCACCCAGAAAGCCCCTCCGTAACCTGGTGGAGGCGTACCCCTGACCGGGGGGTGCTAGAGTGACGATTCCAACTCATACTTACCTGGCAGGGGAGACACCATGATCACGAAGGTGGTTCTCCCAGGGCGAGGCTCGGCCATTGCACTCCGGCTGTGCTGACCCCTGCGATTTCCTCAAATGCAGGAAACTCGACTGCATAATTTGTGGTAGTGGGGGACTGCGTTCGCGCTTTCCCCTGATTATTCCTAGTTCAAAGACAGACAGCTTAACAGAAGAAACAGCCTTTGTCGTGTTGTTTTTTTTGTTTTTGTTTTTTGACCAGGTTTCCTCTAGCACCTGTTCCTTTCTCAGGTATGCAGTGGTGTTGTTGTTTCAATGCTAGTACACTGTGCAGGCCTTCTACCATGGTTCAGCGCGTCAGCCACTCACTTGTCCTGATTCGACCCATATCTGGATGATGCATGCTTTCCATAGCTCTACGCGACGGGACAACAGGCCTCGTTTCACAAGTGGAAGCTGCGTTGTGCCTGGATGCTTCGTTGCCGCCCCTCTATGCAAATATATATATGTGCTGCTGTAGCGTAGAATGAGAGACTGCTGGATACCCTTGCATGCATGAAGACATTTCAGAGGCTTCCTGGGTGGGCTACCAAAACGAAACCAATAGGCCTGACTGTTGACAGGGATGGTGTGCCTTGCTGATGGAATAGCTCCGATTGAAGCTAGTTTTCCAGCAGGCACCCAGAAAGCCCCTCCGTAACCTGGTGGAGGCGTACCCCTGACCGGGGGGTGCTAGAGTGACGATTCCAACTCATACTTACCTGGCAGGGGAGACACCATGATCACGAAGGTGGTTCTCCCAGGGCGAGGCTCGGCCATTGCACTCCGGCTTGCTGACCCCTGCGATTTCCTCAAATGCAGGAAACTCGACTGCATAATTTGTGGTAGTGGGGGACTGCGTTCGCGCTTTCCCCTGATTATTCCTAGTTCAAAGACAGACAGCTTAACAGAAGAAACAGCCTTTGTCGTGTTGTTTTTTTTGTTTTTGTTTTTTGACCAGGTTTCCTCTAGCACCTGTTCCTTTCTCAGGTATGCAGTGGTGTTGTTGTTTCAATGCTAGTACACTGTGCAGGCCTTCTACCATGGTTCAGCGCGTCAGCCACTCACTTGTCCTGATTCGACCCATATCTGGATGATGCATGCTTTCCATAGCTCTACGCGACGGGACAACAGGCCTCGTTTCACAAGTGGAAGCTGCGTTGTGCCTGGATGCTTCGTTGCCGCCCCTCTATGCAAATATATATATGTGCTGCTGTAGCGTAGAATGAGAGACTGCTGGATACCCTTGCATGCATGAAGACATTTCAGAGGCTTCCTGGGTGGGCTACCAAAACGAAACCAATAGGCCTGACTGTTGACAGGGATGGTGTGCCTTGCTGATGGAATAGCTCCGATTGAAGCTAGTTTTCCAGCAGGCACCCAGAAAGCCCCTCCGTAACCTGGTGGAGGCGTACCCCTGACCGGGGGGTGCTAGAGTGACGATTCCAACTCATACTTACCTGGCAGGGGAGACACCATGATCACGAAGGTGGTTCTCCCAGGGCGAGGCTCGGCCATTGCACTCCGGCTGTGCTGACCCCTGCGATTTCCTCAAATGCAGGAAACTCGACTGCATAATTTGTGGTAGTGGGGGACTGCGTTCGCGCTTTCCCCTGATTATTCCTAGTTCAAAGACAGACAGCTTAACAGAAGAAACAGCCTTTGTCGTGTTGTTTTTTTTGTTTTTGTTTTTTGACCAGGTTTCCTCTAGCACCTGTTCCTTTCTCAGGTATGCAGTGGTGTTGTTGTTTCAATGCTAGTACACTGTGCAGGCCTTCTACCATGGTTCAGCGCGTCAGCCACTCACTTGTCCTGATTCGACCCATATCTGGATGATGCATGCTTTCCATAGCTCTACGCGACGGGACAACAGGCCTCGTTTCACAAGTGGAAGCTGCGTTGTGCCTGGATGCTTCGTTGCCGCCCCTCTATGCAAATATATATATGTGCTGCTGTAGCGTAGAATGAGAGACTGCTGGATACCCTTGCATGCATGAAGACATTTCAGAGGCTTCCTGGGTGGGCTACCAAAACGAAACCAATAGGCCTGACTGTTGACAGGGATGGTGTGCCTTGCTGATGGAATAGCTCCGATTGAAGCTAGTTTTCCAGCAGGCACCCAGAAAGCCCCTCCGTAACCTGGTGGAGGCGTACCCCTGACCGGGGGGTGCTAGAGTGACGATTCCAACTCATACTTACCTGGCAGGGGAGACACCATGATCACGAAGGTGGTTCTCCCAGGGCGAGGCTCGGCCATTGCACTCCGGCTGTGCTGACCCCTGCGATTTCCTCAAATGCAGGAAACTCGACTGCATAATTTGTGGTAGTGGGGGACTGCGTTCGCGCTTTCCCCTGATTATTCCTAGTTCAAAGACAGACAGCTTAACAGAAGAAACAGCCTTTGTCGTGTTGTTTTTTTTGTTTTTGTTTTTTGACCAGGTTTCCTCTAGCACCTGTTCCTTTCTCAGGTATGCAGTGGTGTTGTTGTTTCAATGCTAGTACACTGTGCAGGCCTTCTACCATGGTTCAGCGCGTCAGCCACTCACTTGTCCTGATTCGACCCATATCTGGATGATGCATGCTTTCCATAGCTCTACGCGACGGGACAACAGGCCTCGTTTCACAAGTGGAAGCTGCGTTGTGCCTGGATGCTTCGTTGCCGCCCCTCTATGCAAATATATATATGTGCTGCTGTAGCGTAGAATGAGAGACTGCTGGATACCCTTGCATGCATGAAGACATTTCAGAGGCTTCCTGGGTGGGCTACCAAAACGAAACCAATAGGCCTGACTGTTGACAGGGATGGTGTGCCTTGCTGATGGAATAGCTCCGATTGAAGCTAGTTTTCCAGCAGGCACCCAGAAAGCCCCTCCGTAACCTGGTGGAGGCGTACCCCTGACCGGGGGGTGCTAGAGTGACGATTCCAACTCATACTTACCTGGCAGGGGAGACACCATGATCACGAAGGTGGTTCTCCCAGGGCGAGGCTCGGCCATTGCACTCCGGCTGTGCTGACC
This sequence comes from Lithobates pipiens, assembly GCA_037367395.1. Taxonomy (NCBI): domain Eukaryota; kingdom Metazoa; phylum Chordata; class Amphibia; order Anura; family Ranidae; genus Lithobates; species Lithobates pipiens. The sequence continues at coordinate 81,430 of JAZDVW010002952.1, read as the reverse complement.
CCTGCGATTTCCTCAAATGCAGGAAACTCGACTGCATAATTTGTGGTAGTGGGGGACTGCGTTCGCGCTTTCCCCTGATTATTCCTAGTTCAAAGACAGACAGCTTAACAGAAGAAACAGCCTTTGTCGTGTTGTTTTTTTTGTTTTTGTTTTTTGACCAGGTTTCCTCTAGCACCTGTTCCTTTCTCAGGTATGCAGTGGTGTTGTTGTTTCAATGCTAGTACACTGTGCAGGCCTTCTACCATGGTTCAGCGCGTCAGCCACTCACTTGTCCTGATTCGACCCATATCTGGATGATGCATGCTTTCCATAGCTCTACGCGACGGGACAACAGGCCTCGTTTCACAAGTGGAAGCTGCGTTGTGCCTGGATGCTTCGTTGCCGCCCCTCTATGCAAATATATATATGTGCTGCTGTAGCGTAGAATGAGAGACTGCTGGATACCCTTGCATGCATGAAGACATTTCAGAGGCTTCCTGGGTGGGCTACCAAAACGAAACCAATAGGCCTGACTGTTGACAGGGATGGTGTGCCTTGCTGATGGAATAGCTCCGATTGAAGCTAGTTTTCCAGCAGGCACCCAGAAAGCCCCTCCGTAACCTGGTGGAGGCGTACCCCTGACCGGGGGGTGCTAGAGTGACGATTCCAACTCATACTTACCTGGCAGGGGAGACACCATGATCACGAAGGTGGTTCTCCCAGGGCGAGGCTCGGCCATTGCACTCCGGCTGTGCTGACCCCTGCGATTTCCTCAAATGCAGGAAACTCGACTGCATAATTTGTGGTAGTGGGGGACTGCGTTCGCGCTTTCCCCTGATTATTCCTAGTTCAAAGACAGACAGCTTAACAGAAGAAACAGCCTTTGTCGTGTTGTTTTTTTTGTTTTTGTTTTTTGACCAGGTTTCCTCTAGCACCTGTTCCTTCTCAGGTATGCAGTGGTGTTGTTGTTTCAATGCTAGTACACTGTGCAGGCCTTCTACCATGGTTCAGCCCGTCAGCCACTCACTTGTCCTGATTCGACCATATCTGGATGATGCATGCTTTCCATAGCTCTACGCGACGGGACAACAGGCCTCGTTTCCACAAGTGGAAGCTGCGTTGTGCCTGGATGCTTCGTTGGCCGCCCCTCTATGCAAATATATATATGTGCTGCTGTAGCGTAGAATGAGAGACTGCTGGATACCCTTGCATGCATGAAGACATTTCAGAGGCTTCCTGGGTGGGCTACCAAAACGAAACCAATAGGCCTGACTGTTGACAGGGATGGTGTGCCTTGCTGATGGAATAGCTCCGATTGAAGCTAGTTTTCCAGCAGGCACCCAGAAAGCCCCTCCGTAACCTGGTGGAGGCGTACCCCTGACCGGGGGTGCTAGAGTGACGATTCCAACTCATACTTACCTGGCAGGGGAGACACCATGATCACGAAGGTGGTTCTCCCAGGGCGAGGCTCGGCCATTGCACTCCGGCTGTGCTGACCCCTGCGATTTCCTCAAATCAGGAAACTCGACTGCATAATTTGTGGTAGTGGGGACTGCGTTCGCCCTTTCCCCTGATTATTCCTAGTTCAAAGACAGACAGCTTAACAGAAGAAACAGCCTTTGTCGTGTTGTTTTTTTTGTTTTTGTTTTTTGACCAGGTTTCCTCTAGCACCTGTTCCTTTCTCAGGTATGCAGTGGTGTTGTTGTTTCAATGCTAGTACACTGTGCAGGCCTTCTACCATGGTTCAGCGCGTCAGCCACTCACTTGTCCTGATTCGACCCATATCTGGATGATGCATGCTTTCCATAGCTCTACGCGACGGGACAACAGGCCTCGTTTCACAAGTGGAAGCTGCGTTGTGCCTGGATGCTCGTTGCCGCCCCTCTATGCAAATATATATATATGTGCTGCTGTAGCGTAGAATGAGAGACTGCTGGATACCCTTGCATGCATGAAGACATTTCAGAGGCTTCCTGGGTGGGCTACCAAAACGAAAACCAATTAGGCCTGACTGTTGACAGGGATGGTGTGCCTTGCTGATGGAATAGCTCCGATTGAAGCTAGTTTTCCAGCAGGCACCCAGAAAGCCCCTCCGTAACCTGGTGGAGGCGTACCCCTGACCGGGGGGTGCTAGAGTGACGATTCCAACTCATACTTAACCTGGCAGGGGAGACACCATGATCACGAAGGTGGTTCTCCCAGGGCGAGGCTCGGCCATTGCACTCCGGCTGTGCTGACCCCTGCGATTCCTCCAAATGCAGGAAACTCGACTGCATAATTTGTGGTAGTGGGGGACTGCGTTCGCGCTTTCCCCTGATTATTCCTAGTTCAAAGACAGACAGCTTAACAGAAGAAACAGCCTTTGTCGTGTTTGTTTTTTTTGTTTTTGTTTTTTGACCAGGTTTCCTCTAGCACCTGTTCCTTTCTCAGGTATGCAGTGGTGTTGTTGTTTCAATGCTAGTACACTGTGCAGGCCTTCTACCATGGTTCAGCGCGTCAGCCACTCACTTGTCCTGATTCGACCCATATCTGGATGATGCATGCTTTCCATAGCTCTACGCGACGGGACAACAGGCCTCGTTTCACAAGTGGAAGCTGCGTTGTGCCTGGATGCTTCGTTGCCGCCCCTCTATGCAAATATATATATGTGCTGCTGTAGCGTAGAATGAGAGACTGCTGGATACCCTTGCATGCATGAAGACATTTCAGAGGCTTCCTGGGTGGGCTACCAAAACGAAACCAATAGGCCTGACTGTTGACAGGGATGGTGTGCCTTGCTGATGGAATAGCTCCGATTGAAGCTAGTTTTCCAGCAGGCACCCAGAAAGCCCCTCCGTAACCTGGTGGAGGCGTACCCCTGACCGGGGGGTGCTAGAGTGACGATTCCAACTCATACTTACCTGGCAGGGGAGACACCATGATCACGAAGGTGGTTCTCCCAGGGCGAGGCTCGGCCATTGCACTCCGGCTGTGCTGACCCCTGCGATTTCCTCAAATGCAGGAAACTCGACTGCATAATTTGTGGTAGTGGGGGACTGCGTTCGCGCTTTCCCCTGATTATTCCTAGTTCAAAGACAGACAGCTTAACAGAAGAAACAGCCTTTGTCGTGTTGTTTTTTTTGTTTTTGTTTTTTGACCAGGTTTCCTCTAGCACCTGTTCCTTTCTCAGGTATGCAGTGGTGTTGTTGTTTCAATGCTAGTACACTGTGCAGGCCTTCTACCATGGTTCAGCGCGTCAGCCACTCACTTGTCCTGATTCGACCCATATCTGGATGATGCATGCTTTCCATAGCTCTACGCGACGGGACAACAGGCCTCGTTTCACAAGTGGAAGCTGCGTTGTGCCTGGATGCTTCGTTGCCGCCCCTCTATGCAAATATATATATGTGCTGCTGTAGCGTAGAATGAGAGACTGCTGGATACCCTTGCATGCATGAAGACATTTCAGAGGCTTCCTGGGTGGGCTACCAAAACGAAACCAATAGGCCTGACTGTTGACAGGGATGGTGTGCCTTGCTGATGGAATAGCTCCGATTGAAGCTAGTTTTCCAGCAGGCACCCAGAAAGCCCCTCCGTAACCTGGTGGAGGCGTACCCCTGACCGGGGGGTGCTAGAGTGACGATTCCAACTCATACTTACCTGGCAGGGGAGACACCATGATCACGAAGGTGGTTCTCCCAGGGCGAGGCTCGGCCATTGCACTCCGGCTGTGCTGACCCCTGCGATTTCCTCAAATGCAGGAAACTCGACTGCATAATTTGTGGTAGTGGGGGACTGCGTTCGCGCTTTCCCCTGATTATTCCTAGTTCAAAGACAGACAGCTTAACAGAAGAAACAGCCTTTGTCGTGTTGTTTTTTATGTTTTTGTTTTTTGACCAGGTTTCCTCTAGCACCTGTTCCTTTCTCAGGTATGCAGTGGTGTTGTTGTTTCAATGCTAGTACACTGTGCAGGCCTTCTACCATGGTTCAGCGCGTCAGCCACTCACTTGTCCTGATTCGACCCATATCTGGATGATGCATGCTTTCCATAGCTCTACGCGACGGGACAACAGGCCTCGTTTCACAAGTGGAAGCTGCGTTGTGCCTGGATGCTTCGTTGCCGCCCCTCTATGCAAATATATATATGTGCTGCTGTAGCGTAGAATGAGAGACTGCTGGATACCCTTGCATGCATGAAGACATTTCAGAGGCTTCCTGGGTGGGCTACCAAAACGAAACCAATAGGCCTGACTGTTGACAGGGATGGTGTGCCTTGCTGATGGAATAGCTCCGATTGAAGCTAGTTTTCCAGCAGGCACCCAGAAAGCCCCTCCGTAACCTGGTGGAGGCGTACCCCTGACCGGGGGGTGCTAGAGTGACGATTCCAACTCATACTTACCTGGCAGGGGAGACACCATGATCACGAAGGTGGTTCTCCCAGGGCGAGGCTCGGCCATTGCACTCCGGCTGTGCTGACCCCTGCGATTTCCTCAAATGCAGGAAACTCGACTGCATAATTTGTGGTAGTGGGGGACTGCGTTCGCGCTTTCCCCTGATTATTCCTAGTTCAAAGACAGACAGCTTAACAGAAGAAACAGCCTTTGTCGTGTTGTTTTTTTTGTTTTTGTTTTTTGACCAGGTTTCCTCTAGCACCTGTTCCTTTCTCAGGTATGCAGTGGTGTTGTTGTTTCAATGCTAGTACACTGTGCAGGCCTTCTACCATGGTTCAGCGCGTCAGCCACTCACTTGTCCTGATTCGACCCATATCTGGATGATGCATGCTTTCCATAGCTCTACGCGACGGGACAACAGGCCTCGTTTCACAAGTGGAAGCTGCGTTGTGCCTGGATGCTTCGTTGCCGCCCCTCTATGCAAATATATATATGTGCTGCTGTAGCGTAGAATGAGAGACTGCTGGATACCCTTGCATGCATGAAGACATTTCAGAGGCTTCCTGGGTGGGCTACCAAAACGAAACCAATAGGCCTGACTGTTGACAGGGATGGTGTGCCTTGCTGATGGAATAGCTCCGATTGAAGCTAGTTTTCCAGCAGGCACCCAGAAAGCCCCTCCGTAACCTGGTGGAGGCGTACCCCTGACCGGGGGGTGCTAGAGTGACGATTCCAACTCATACTTACCTGGCAGGGGAGACACCATGATCACGAAGGTGGTTCTCCCAGGGCGAGGCTCGGCCATTGCACTCCGGCTGTGCTGACCCCTGCGATTTCCTCAAATGCAGGAAACTCGACTGCATAATTTGTGGTAGTGGGGGACTGCGTTCGCGCTTTCCCCTGATTATTCCTAGTTCAAAGACAGACAGCTTAACAGAAGAAACAGCCTTTGTCGTGTTGTTTTTTTTGTTTTTGTTTTTTGACCAGGTTTCCTCTAGCACCTGTTCCTTTCTCAGGTATGCAGTGGTGTTGTTGTTTCAATGCTAGTACACTGTGCAGGCCTTCTACCATGGTTCAGCGCGTCAGCCACTCACTTGTCCTGATTCGACCCATATCTGGATGATGCATGCTTTCCATAGCTCTACGCGACGGGACAACAGGCCTCGTTTCACAAGTGGAAGCTGCGTTGTGCCTGGATGCTTCGTTGCCGCCCCTCTATGCAAATATATATATGTGCTGCTGTAGCGTAGAATGAGAGACTGCTGGATACCCTTGCATGCATGAAGACATTTCAGAGGCTTCCTGGGTGGGCTACCAAAACGAAACCAATAGGCCTGACTGTTGACAGGGATGGTGTGCCTTGCTGATGGAATAGCTCCGATTGAAGCTAGTTTTCCAGCAGGCACCCAGCGTAACCTGGTGGAGGCGTACCCCTGACCGGGGGGTGCTAGAGTGACGATTCCAACTCATACTTACCTGGCAGGGGAGACACCATGATCACGAAGGTGGTTCTCCCAGGGCGAGGCTCGGCCATTGCACTCCGGCTGTGCTGACCCCTGCGATTTCCTCAAATGCAGGAAACTCGACTGCATAATTTGTGGTAGTGGGGGACTGCGTTCGCGCTTTCCCCTGATTATTCCTAGTTCAAAGACAGACAGCTTAACAGAAGAAACAGCCTTTGTCGTGTTGTTTTTTTTGTTTTTGTTTTTTGACCAGGTTTCCTCTAGCACCTGTTCCTTTCTCAGGTATGCAGTGGTGTTGTTGTTTCAATGCTAGTACACTGTGCAGGCCTTCTACCATGGTTCAGCGCGTCAGCCACTCACTTGTCCTGATTCGACCCATATCTGGATGATGCATGCTTTCCATAGCTCTACGCGACGGGACAACAGGCCTCGTTTCACAAGTGGAAGCTGCGTTGTGCCTGGATGCTTCGTTGCCGCCCCTCTATGCAAATATATATATGTGCTGCTGTAGCGTAGAATGAGAGACTGCTGGATACCCTTGCATGCATGAAGACATTTCAGAGGCTTCCTGGGTGGGCTACCAAAACGAAACCAATAGGCCTGACTGTTGACAGGGATGGTGTGCCTTGCTGATGGAATAGCTCCGATTGAAGCTAGTTTTCCAGCAGGCACCCAGAAAGCCCCTCCGTAACCTGGTGGAGGCGTACCCCTGACCGGGGGGTGCTAGAGTGACGATTCCAACTCATACTTACCTGGCAGGGGAGACACCATGATCACGAAGGTGGTTCTCCCAGGGCGAGGCTCGGCCATTGCACTCCGGCTGTGCTGACCCCTGCGATTTCCTCAAATGCAGGAAACTCGACTGCATAATTTGTGGTAGTGGGGGACTGCGTTCGCGCTTTCCCCTGATTATTCCTAGTTCAAAGACAGACAGCTTAACAGAAGAAACAGCCTTTGTCGTGTTGTTTTTTTTGTTTTTGTTTTTTGACCAGGTTTCCTCTAGCACCTGTTCCTTTCTCAGGTATGCAGTGGTGTTGTTGTTTCAATGCTAGTACACTGTGCAGGCCTTCTACCATGGTTCAGCGCGTCAGCCACTCACTTGTCCTGATTCGACCCATATCTGGATGATGCATGCTTTCCATAGCTCTACGCGACGGGACAACAGGCCTCGTTTCACAAGTGGAAGCTGCGTTGTGCCTGGATGCTTCGTTGCCGCCCCTCTATGCAAATATATATATGTGCTGCTGTAGCGTAGAATGAGAGACTGCTGGATACCCTTGCATGCATGAAGACATTTCAGAGGCTTCCTGGGTGGGCTACCAAAACGAAACCAATAGGCCTGACTGTTGACAGGGATGGTGTGCCTTGCTGATGGAATAGCTCCGATTGAAGCTAGTTTTCCAGCAGGCACCCAGAAAGCCCCTCCGTAACCTGGTGGAGGCGTACCCCTGACCGGGGGGTGCTAGAGTGACGATTCCAACTCATACTTACCTGGCAGGGGAGACACCATGATCACGAAGGTGGTTCTCCCAGGGCGAGGCTCGGCCATTGCACTCCGGCTGTGCTGACCCCTGCGATTTCCTCAAATGCAGGAAACTCGACTGCATAATTTGTGGTAGTGGGGGACTGCGTTCGCGCTTTCCCCTGATTATTCCTAGTTCAAAGACAGACAGCTTAACAGAAGAAACAGCCTTTGTCGTGTTGTTTTTTTTGTTTTTGTTTTTTGACCAGGTTTCCTCTAGCACCTGTTCCTTTCTCAGGTATGCAGTGGTGTTGTTGTTTCAATGCTAGTACACTGTGCAGGCCTTCTACCATGGTTCAGCGCGTCAGCCACTCACTTGTCCTGATTCGACCCATATCTGGATGATGCATGCTTTCCATAGCTCTACGCGACGGGACAACAGGCCTCGTTTCACAAGTGGAAGCTGCGTTGTGCCTGGATGCTTCGTTGCCGCCCCTCTATGCAAATATATATATGTGCTGCTGTAGCGTAGAATGAGAGACTGCTGGATACCCTTGCATGCATGAAGACATTTCAGAGGCTTCCTGGGTGGGCTACCAAAACGAAACCAATAGGCCTGACTGTTGACAGGGATGGTGTGCCTTGCTGATGGAATAGCTCCGATTGAAGCTAGTTTTCCAGCAGGCACCCAGAAAGCCCCTCCGTAACCTGGTGGAGGCGTACCCCTGACCGGGGGGTGCTAGAGTGACGATTCCAACTCATACTTACCTGGCAGGGGAGACACCATGATCACGAAGGTGGTTCTCCCAGGGCGAGGCTCGGCCATTGCACTCCGGCTGTGCTGACCCCTGCGATTTCCTCAAATGCAGGAAACTCGACTGCATAATTTGTGGTAGTGGGGGACTGCGTTCGCGCTTTCCCCTGATTATTCCTAGTTCAAAGACAGACAGCTTAACAGAAGAAACAGCCTTTGTCGTGTTGTTTTTTTTGTTTTTGTTTTTTGACCAGGTTTCCTCTAGCACCTGTTCCTTTCTCAGGTATGCAGTGGTGTTGTTGTTTCAATGCTAGTACACTGTGCAGGCCTTCTACCATGGTTCAGCGCGTCAGCCACTCACTTGTCCTGATTCGACCCATATCTGGATGATGCATGCTTTCCATAGCTCTACGCGACGGGACAACAGGCCTCGTTTCACAAGTGGAAGCTGCGTTGTGCCTGGATGCTTCGTTGCCGCCCCTCTATGCAAATATATATATGTGCTGCTGTAGCGTAGAATGAGAGACTGCTGGATACCCTTGCATGCATGAAGACATTTCAGAGGCTTCCTGGGTGGGCTACCAAAACGAAACCAATAGGCCTGACTGTTGACAGGGATGGTGTGCCTTGCTGATGGAATAGCTCCGATTGAAGCTAGTTTTCCAGCAGGCACCCAGAAAGCCCCTCCGTAACCTGGTGGAGGCGTACCCCTGACCGGGGGGTGCTAGAGTGACGATTCCAACTCATACTTACCTGGCAGGGGAGACACCATGATCACGAAGGTGGTTCTCCCAGGGCGAGGCTCGGCCATTGCACTCCGGCTGTGCTGACCCCTGCGATTTCCTCAAATGCAGGAAACTCGACTGCATAATTTGTGGTAGTGGGGGACTGCGTTCGCGCTTTCCCCTGATTATTCCTAGTTCAAAGACAGACAGCTTAACAGAAGAAACAGCCTTTGTCGTGTTGTTTTTTTTGTTTTTGTTTTTTGACCAGGTTTCCTCTAGCACCTGTTCCTTTCTCAGGTATGCAGTGGTGTTGTTGTTTCAATGCTAGTACACTGTGCAGGCCTTCTACCATGGTTCAGCGCGTCAGCCACTCACTTGTCCTGATTCGACCCATATCTGGATGATGCATGCTTTCCATAGCTCTACGCGACGGGACAACAGGCCTCGTTTCACAAGTGGAAGCTGCGTTGTGCCTGGATGCTTCGTTGCCGCCCCTCTATGCAAATATATATATGTGCTGCTGTAGCGTAGAATGAGAGACTGCTGGATACCCTTGCATGCATGAAGACATTTCAGAGGCTTCCTGGGTGGGCTACCAAAACGAAACCAATAGGCCTGACTGTTGACAGGGATGGTGTGCCTTGCTGATGGAATAGCTCCGATTGAAGCTAGTTTTCCAGCAGGCACCCAGAAAGCCCCTCCGTAACCTGGTGGAGGCGTACCCCTGACCGGGGGGTGCTAGAGTGACGATTCCAACTCATACTTACCTGGCAGGGGAGACACCATGATCACGAAGGTGGTTCTCCCAGGGCGAGGCTCGGCCATTGCACTCCGGCTGTGCTGACCCCTGCGATTTCCTCAAATGCAGGAAACTCGACTGCATAATTGGTAGTGGGGGACTGCGTTCGCGCTTTCCCCTGATTATTCCTAGTTCAAAGACAGACAGCTTAACAGAAGAAACAGCCTTTGTCGTGTTGTTTTTTTTGTTTTTGTTTTTTGACCAGGTTTCCTCTAGCACCTGTTCCTTTCTCAGGTATGCAGTGGTGTTGTTGTTTCAATGCTAGTACACTGTGCAGGCCTTCTACCATGGTTCAGCGCGTCAGCCACTCACTTGTCCTGATTCGACCCATATCTGGATGATGCATGCTTTCCATAGCTCTACGCGACGGGACAACAGGCCTCGTTTCACAAGTGGAAGCTGCGTTGTGCCTGGATGCTTCGTTGCCGCCCCTCTATGCAAATATATATATGTGCTGCTGTAGCGTAGAATGAGAGACTGCTGGATACCCTTGCATGCATGAAGACATTTCAGAGGCTTCCTGGGTGGGCTACCAAAACGAAACCAATAGGCCTGACTGTTGACAGGGATGGTGTGCCTTGCTGATGGAATAGCTCCGATTGAAGCTAGTTTTCCAGCAGGCACCCAGAAAGCCCCTCCGTAACCTGGTGGAGGCGTACCCCTGACCGGGGGGTGCTAGAGTGACGATTCCAACTCATACTTACCTGGCAGGGGAGACACCATGATCACGAAGGTGGTTCTCCCAGGGCGAGGCTCGGCCATTGCACTCCGGCTGTGCTGACCCCTGCGATTTCCTCAAATGCAGGAAACTCGACTGCATAATTTGTGGTAGTGGGGGACTGCGTTCGCCCTTTCCCCTGATTATTCCTAGTTCAAAGACAGACAGCTTAACAGAAGAAACAGCCTTTGTCGTGTTGTTTTTTTTGTTTTTGTTTTTTGACCAGGTTTCCTCTAGCACCTGTTCCTTTCTCAGGTATGCAGTGGTGTTGTTGTTTCAATGCTAGTACACTGTGCAGGCCTTCTACCATGGTTCAGCGCGTCAGCCACTCACTTGTCCTGATTCGACCCATATCTGGATGATGCATGCTTTCCATAGCTCTACGCGACGGGACAACAGGCCTCGTTTCACAAGTGGAAGCTGCGTTGTGCCTGGATGCTTCGTTGCCGCCCCTCTATGCAAATATATATATGTGCTGCTGTAGCGTAGAATGAGAGACTGCTGGATACCCTTGCATGCATGAAGACATTTCAGAGGCTTCCTGGGTGGGCTACCAAAACGAAACCAATAGGCCTGACTGTTGACAGGGATGGTGTGCCTTGCTGATGGAATAGCTCCGATTGAAGCTAGTTTTCCAGCAGGCACCCAGAAAGCCCCTCCGTAACCTGGTGGAGGCGTACCCCTGACCGGGGGGTGCTAGAGTGACGATTCCAACTCATACTTACCTGGCAGGGGAGACACCATGATCACGAAGGTGGTTCTCCCAGGGCGAGGCTCGGCCATTGCACTCCGGCTGTGCTGACCCCTGCGATTTCCTCAAATGCAGGAAACTCGACTGCATAATTTGTGGTAGTGGGGGACTGCGTTCGCCCTTTCCCCTGATTATTCCTAGTTCAAAGACAGACAGCTTAACAGAAGAAACAGCCTTTGTCGTGTTGTTTTTTTTGTTTTTGTTTTTTGACCAGGTTTCCTCTAGCACCTGTTCCTTTCTCAGGTATGCAGTGGTGTTGTTGTTTCAATGCTAGTACACTGTGCAGGCCTTCTACCATGGTTCAGCGCGTCAGCCACTCACTTGTCCTGATTCGACCCATATCTGGATGATGCATGCTTTCCATAGCTCTACGCGACGGGACAACAGGCCTCGTTTCACAAGTGGAAGCTGCGTTGTGCCTGGATGCTTCGTTGCCGCCCCTCTATGCAAATATATATATGTGCTGCTGTAGCGTAGAATGAGAGACTGCTGGATACCCTTGCATGCATGAAGACATTTCAGAGGCTTCCTGGGTGGGCTACCAAAACGAAACCAATAGGCCTGACTGTTGACAGGGATGGTGTGCCTTGCTGATGGAATAGCTCCGATTGAAGCTAGTTTTCCAGCAGGCACCCAGAAAGCCCCTCCGTAACCTGGTGGAGGCGTACCCCTGACCGGGGGGTGCTAGAGTGACGATTCCAACTCATACTTACCTGGCAGGGGAGACACCATGATCACGAAGGTGGTTCTCCCAGGGCGAGGCTCGGCCATTGCACTCCGGCTGTGCTGACCCCTGCGATTTCCTCAAATGCAGGAAACTCGACTGCATAATTTGTGGTAGTGGGGGACTGCGTTCGCGCTTTCCCCTGATTATTCCTAGTTCAAAGACAGACAGCTTAACAGAAGAAACAGCCTTTGTCGTGTTGTTTTTTTTGTTTTTGTTTTTTGACCAGGTTTCCTCTAGCACCTGTTCCTTTCTCAGGTATGCAGTGGTGTTGTTGTTTCAATGCTAGTACACTGTGCAGGCCTTCTACCATGGTTCAGCGCGTCAGCCACTCACTTGTCCTGATTCGACCCATATCTGGATGATGCATGCTTTCCATAGCTCTACGCGACGGGACAACAGGCCTCGTTTCACAAGTGGAAGCTGCGTTGTGCCTGGATGCTTCGTTGCCGCCCCTCTATGCAAATATATATATGTGCTGCTGTAGCGTAGAATGAGAGACTGCTGGATACCCTTGCATGCATGAAGACATTTCAGAGGCTTCCTGGGTGGGCTACCAAAACGAAACCAATAGGCCTGACTGTTGACAGGGATGGTGTGCCTTGCTGATGGAATAGCTCCGATTGAAGCTAGTTTTCCAGCAGGCACCCAGAAAGCCCCTCCGTAACCTGGTGGAGGCGTACCCCTGACCGGGGGGTGCTAGAGTGACGATTCCAACTCATACTTACCTGGCAGGGGAGACACCATGATCACGAAGGTGGTTCTCCCAGGGCGAGGCTCGGCCATTGCACTCCGGCTGTGCTGACCCCTGCGATTTCCTCAAATGCAGGAAACTCGACTGCATAATTTGTGGTAGTGGGGGACTGCGTTCGCGCTTTCCCCTGATTATTCCTAGTTCAAAGACAGACAGCTTAACAGAAGAAACAGCCTTTGTCGTGTTGTTTTTTTTGTTTTTGTTTTTTGACCAGGTTTCCTCTAGCACCTGTTCCTTTCTCAGGTATGCAGTGGTGTTGTTGTTTCAATGCTAGTACACTGTGCAGGCCTTCTACCATGGTTCAGCGCGTCAGCCACTCACTTGTCCTGATTCGACCCATATCTGGATGATGCATGCTTTCCATAGCTCTACGCGACGGGACAACAGGCCTCGTTTCACAAGTGGAAGCTGCGTTGTGCCTGGATGCTTCGTTGCCGCCCCTCTATGCAAATATATATATGTGCTGCTGTAGCGTAGAATGAGAGACTGCTGGATACCCTTGCATGCATGAAGACATTTCAGAGGCTTCCTGGGTGGGCTACCAAAACGAAACCAATAGGCCTGACTGTTGACAGGGATGGTGTGCCTTGCTGATGGAATAGCTCCGATTGAAGCTAGTTTTCCAGCAGGCACCCAGAAAGCCCCTCCGTAACCTGGTGGAGGCGTACCCCTGACCGGGGGGTGCTAGAGTGACGATTCCAACTCATACTTACCTGGCAGGGGAGACACCATGATCACGAAGGTGGTTCTCCCAGGGCGAGGCTCGGCCATTGCACTCCGGCTGTGCTGACCCCTGCGATTTCCTCAAATGCAGGAAACTCGACTGCATAATTTGTGGTAGTGGGGGACTGCGTTCGCGCTTTCCCCTGATTATTCCTAGTTCAAAGACAGACAGCTTAACAGAAGAAACAGCCTTTGTCGTGTTGTTTTTTTTAGTTTTTGTTTTTTGACCAGGTTTCCTCTAGCACCTGTTCCTTTCTCAGGTATGCAGTGGTGTTGTTGTTTCAATGCTAGTACACTGTGCAGGCCTTCTACCATGGTTCAGCGCGTCAGCCACTCACTTGTCCTGATTCGACCCATATCTGGATGATGCATGCTTTCCATAGCTCTACGCGACGGGACAACAGGCCTCGTTTCACAAGTGGAAGCTGCGTTGTGCCTGGATGCTTCGTTGCCGCCCCTCTATGCAAATATATATATGTGCTGCTGTAGCGTAGAATGAGAGACTGCTGGATACCCTTGCATGCATGAAGACATTTCAGAGGCTTCCTGGGTGGGCTACCAAAACGAAACCAATAGGCCTGACTGTTGACAGGGATGGTGTGCCTTGCTGATGGAATAGCTCCGATTGAAGCTAGTTTTCCAGCAGGCACCCAGAAAGCCCCTCCGTAACCTGGTGGAGGCGTACCCCTGACCGGGGGGTGCTAGAGTGACGATTCCAACTCATACTTACCTGGCAGGGGAGACACCATGATCACGAAGGTGGTTCTCCCAGGGCGAGGCTCGGCCATTGCACTCCGGCTGTGCTGACCCCTGCGATTTCCTCAAATGCAGGAAACTCGACTGCATAATTTGTGGTAGTGGGGGACTGCGTTCGCGCTTTCCCCTGATTATTCCTAGTTCAAAGACAGACAGCTTAACAGAAGAAACAGCCTTTGTCGTGTTGTTTTTTTTGTTTTTGTTTTTTGACCAGGTTTCCTCTAGCACCTGTTCCTTTCTCAGGTATGCAGTGGTGTTGTTGTTTCAATGCTAGTACACTGTGCAGGCCTTCTACCATGGTTCAGCGCGTCAGCCACTCACTTGTCCTGATTCGACCCATATCTGGATGATGCATGCTTTCCATAGCTCTACGCGACGGGACAACAGGCCTCGTTTCACAAGTGGAAGCTGCGTTGTGCCTGGATGCTTCGTTGCCGCCCCTCTATGCAAATATATATATGTGCTGCTGTAGCGTAGAATGAGAGACTGCTGGATACCCTTGCATGCATGAAGACATTTCAGAGGCTTCCTGGGTGGGCTACCAAAACGAAACCAATAGGCCTGACTGTTGACAGGGATGGTGTGCCTTGCTGATGGAATAGCTCCGATTGAAGCTAGTTTTCCAGCAGGCACCCAGAAAGCCCCTCCGTAACCTGGTGGAGGCGTACCCCTGACCGGGGGGTGCTAGAGTGACGATTCCAACTCATACTTACCTGGCAGGGGAGACACCATGATCACGAAGGTGGTTCTCCCAGGGCGAGGCTCGGCCATTGCACTCCGGCTGTGCTGACCCCTGCGATTTCCTCAAATGCAGGAAACTCGACTGCATAATTTGTGGTAGTGGGGGACTGCGTTCGCGCTTTCCCCTGATTATTCCTAGTTCAAAGACAGACAGCTTAACAGAAGAAACAGCCTTTGTCGTGTTGTTTTTTTTGTTTTTGTTTTTTGACCAGGTTTCCTCTAGCACCTGTTCCTTTCTCAGGTATGCAGTGGTGTTGTTGTTTCAATGCTAGTACACTGTGCAGGCCTTCTACCATGGTTCAGCGCGTCAGCCACTCACTTGTCCTGATTCGACCCATATCTGGATGATGCATGCTTTCCATAGCTCTACGCGACGGGACAACAGGCCTCGTTTCACAAGTGGAAGCTGCGTTGTGCCTGGATGCTTCGTTGCCGCCCCTCTATGCAAATATATATATGTGCTGCTGTAGCGTAGAATGAGAGACTGCTGGATACCCTTGCATGCATGAAGACATTTCAGAGGCTTCCTGGGTGGGCTACCAAAACGAAACCAATAGGCCTGACTGTTGACAGGGATGGTGTGCCTTGCTGATGGAATAGCTCCGATTGAAGCTAGTTTTCCAGCAGGCACCCAGAAAGCCCCTCCGTAACCTGGTGGAGGCGTACCCCTGACCGGGGGGTGCTAGAGTGACGATTCCAACTCATACTTACCTGGCAGGGGAGACACCATGATCACGAAGGTGGTTCTCCCAGGGCGAGGCTCGGCCATTGCACTCCGGCTGTGCTGACCCCTGCGATTTCCTCAAATGCAGGAAACTCGACTGCATAATTTGTGGTAGTGGGGGACTGCGTTCGCGCTTTCCCCTGATTATTCCTAGTTCAAAGACAGACAGCTTAACAGAAGAAACAGCCTTTGTCGTGTTGTTTTTTTTGTTTTTGTTTTTTGACCAGGTTTCCTCTAGCACCTGTTCCTTTCTCAGGTATGCAGTGGTGTTGTTGTTTCAATGCTAGTACACTGTGCAGGCCTTCTACCATGGTTCAGCGCGTCAGCCACTCACTTGTCCTGATTCGACCCATATCTGGATGATGCATGCTTTCCATAGCTCTACGCGACGGGACAACAGGCCTCGTTTCACAAGTGGAAGCTGCGTTGTGCCTGGATGCTTCGTTGCCGCCCCTCTATGCAAATATATATATGTGCTGCTGTAGCGTAGAATGAGAGACTGCTGGATACCCTTGCATGCATGAAGACATTTCAGAGGCTTCCTGGGTGGGCTACCAAAACGAAACCAATAGGCCTGACTGTTGACAGGGATGGTGTGCCTTGCTGATGGAATAGCTCCGATTGAAGCTAGTTTTCCAGCAGGCACCCAGAAAGCCCCTCCGTAACCTGGTGGAGGCGTACCCCTGACCGGGGGGTGCTAGAGTGACGATTCCAACTCATACTTACCTGGCAGGGGAGACACCATGATCACGAAGGTGGTTCTCCCAGGGCGAGGCTCGGCCATTGCACTCCGGCTGTGCTGACCCCTGCGATTTCCTCAAATGCAGGAAACTCGACTGCATAATTTGTGGTAGTGGGGGACTGCGTTCGCGCTTTCCCCTGATTATTCCTAGTTCAAAGACAGACAGCTTAACAGAAGAAACAGCCTTTGTCGTGTTGTTTTTTTTAGTTTTTGTTTTTTGACCAGGTTTCCTCTAGCACCTGTTCCTTTCTCAGGTATGCAGTGGTGTTGTTGTTTCAATGCTAGTACACTGTGCAGGCCTTCTACCATGGTTCAGCGCGTCAGCCACTCACTTGTCCTGATTCGACCCATATCTGGATGATGCATGCTTTCCATAGCTCTACGCGACGGGACAACAGGCCTCGTTTCACAAGTGGAAGCTGCGTTGTGCCTGGATGCTTCGTTGCCGCCCCTCTATGCAAATATATATATGTGCTGCTGTAGCGTAGAATGAGAGACTGCTGGATACCCTTGCATGCATGAAGACATTTCAGAGGCTTCCTGGGTGGGCTACCAAAACGAAACCAATAGGCCTGACTGTTGACAGGGATGGTGTGCCTTGCTGATGGAATAGCTCCGATTGAAGCTAGTTTTCCAGCAGGCACCCAGAAAGCCCCTCCGTAACCTGGTGGAGGCGTACCCCTGACCGGGGGGTGCTAGAGTGACGATTCCAACTCATACTTACCTGGCAGGGGAGACACCATGATCACGAAGGTGGTTCTCCCAGGGCGAGGCTCGGCCATTGCACTCCGGCTGTGCTGACCCCTGCGATTTCCTCAAATGCAGGAAACTCGACTGCATAATTTGTGGTAGTGGGGGACTGCGTTCGCGCTTTCCCCTGATTATTCCTAGTTCAAAGACAGACAGCTTAACAGAAGAAACAGCCTTTGTCGTGTTGTTTTTTTTGTTTTTGTTTTTTGACCAGGTTTCCTCTAGCACCTGTTCCTTTCTCAGGTATGCAGTGGTGTTGTTGTTTCAATGCTAGTACACTGTGCAGGCCTTCTACCATGGTTCAGCGCGTCAGCCACTCACTTGTCCTGATTCGACCCATATCTGGATGATGCATGCTTTCCATAGCTCTACGCGACGGGACAACAGGCCTCGTTTCACAAGTGGAAGCTGCGTTGTGCCTGGATGCTTCGTTGCCGCCCCTCTATGCAAATATATATATGTGCTGCTGTAGCGTAGAATGAGAGACTGCTGGATACCCTTGCATGCATGAAGACATTTCAGAGGCTTCCTGGGTGGGCTACCAAAACGAAACCAATAGGCCTGACTGTTGACAGGGATGGTGTGCCTTGCTGATGGAATAGCTCCGATTGAAGCTAGTTTTCCAGCAGGCACCCAGAAAGCCCCTCCGTAACCTGGTGGAGGCGTACCCCTGACCGGGGGGTGCTAGAGTGACGATTCCAACTCATACTTACCTGGCAGGGGAGACACCATGATCACGAAGGTGGTTCTCCCAGGGCGAGGCTCGGCCATTGCACTCCGGCTGTGCTGACCCCTGCGATTTCCTCAAATGCAGGAAACTCGACTGCATAATTTGTGGTAGTGGGGGACTGCGTTCGCGCTTTCCCCTGATTATTCCTAGTTCAAAGACAGACAGCTTAACAGAAGAAACAGCCTTTGTCGTGTTGTTTTTTTTGTTTTTGTTTTTTGACCAGGTTTCCTCTAGCACCTGTTCCTTTCTCAGGTATGCAGTGGTGTTGTTGTTTCAATGCTAGTACACTGTGCAGGCCTTCTACCATGGTTCAGCGCGTCAGCCACTCACTTGTCCTGATTCGACCCATATCTGGATGATGCATGCTTTCCATAGCTCTACGCGACGGGACAACAGGCCTCGTTTCACAAGTGGAAGCTGCGTTGTGCCTGGATGCTTCGTTGCCGCCCCTCTATGCAAATATATATATGTGCTGCTGTAGCGTAGAATGAGAGACTGCTGGATACCCTTGCATGCATGAAGACATTTCAGAGGCTTCCTGGGTGGGCTACCAAAACGAAACCAATAGGCCTGACTGTTGACAGGGATGGTGTGCCTTGCTGATGGAATAGCTCCGATTGAAGCTAGTTTTCCAGCAGGCACCCAGAAAGCCCCTCCGTAACCTGGTGGAGGCGTACCCCTGACCGGGGGGTGCTAGAGTGACGATTCCAACTCATACTTACCTGGCAGGGGAGACACCATGATCACGAAGGTGGTTCTCCCAGGGCGAGGCTCGGCCATTGCACTCCGGCTGTGCTGACCCCTGCGATTTCCTCAAATGCAGGAAACTCGACTGCATAATTTGTGGTAGTGGGGGACTGCGTTCGCGCTTTCCCCTGATTATTCCTAGTTCAAAGACAGACAGCTTAACAGAAGAAACAGCCTTTGTCGTGTTGTTTTTTTTGTTTTTGTTTTTTGACCAGGTTTCCTCTAGCACCTGTTCCTTTCTCAGGTATGCAGTGGTGTTGTTGTTTCAATGCTAGTACACTGTGCAGGCCTTCTACCATGGTTCAGCGCGTCAGCCACTCACTTGTCCTGATTCGACCCATATCTGGATGATGCATGCTTTCCATAGCTCTACGCGACGGGACAACAGGCCTCGTTTCACAAGTGGAAGCTGCGTTGTGCCTGGATGCTTCGTTGCCGCCCCTCTATGCAAATATATATATGTGCTGCTGTAGCGTAGAATGAGAGACTGCTGGATACCCTTGCATGCATGAAGACATTTCAGAGGCTTCCTGGGTGGGCTACCAAAACGAAACCAATAGGCCTGACTGTTGACAGGGATGGTGTGCCTTGCTGATGGAATAGCTCCGATTGAAGCTAGTTTTCCAGCAGGCACCCAGAAAGCCCCTCCGTAACCTGGTGGAGGCGTACCCCTGACCGGGGGGTGCTAGAGTGACGATTCCAACTCATACTTACCTGGCAGGGGAGACACCATGATCACGAAGGTGGTTCTCCCAGGGCGAGGCTCGGCCATTGCACTCCGGCTGTGCTGACCCCTGCGATTTCCTCAAATGCAGGAAACTCGACTGCATAATTTGTGGTAGTGGGGGACTGCGTTCGCCCTTTCCCCTGATTATTCCTAGTTCAAAGACAGACAGCTTAACAGAAGAAACAGCCTTTGTCGTGTTGTTTTTTTTGTTTTTGTTTTTTGACCAGGTTTCCTCTAGCACCTGTTCCTTTCTCAGGTATGCAGTGGTGTTGTTGTTTCAATGCTAGTACACTGTGCAGGCCTTCTACCATGGTTCAGCGCGTCAGCCACTCACTTGTCCTGATTCGACCCATATCTGGATGATGCATGCTTTCCATAGCTCTACGCGACGGGACAACAGGCCTCGTTTCACAAGTGGAAGCTGCGTTGTGCCTGGATGCTTCGTTGCCGCCCCTCTATGCAAATATATATATGTGCTGCTGTAGCGTAGAATGAGAGACTGCTGGATACCCTTGCATGCATGAAGACATTTCAGAGGCTTCCTGGGTGGGCTACCAAAACGAAAACCAATAGGCCTGACTGTTGACAGGGATGGTGTGCCTTGCTGATGGAATAGCTCCGATTGAAGCTAGTTTTCCAGCAGGCACCCAGAAAGCCCCTCCGTAACCTGGTGGAGGCGTACCCCTGACCGGGGGGTGCTAGAGTGACGATTCCAACTCATACTTACCTGGCAGGGGAGACACCATGATCACGAAGGTGGTTCTGGTGCTGTTTGGATAGTATCGCTGGCTGCGCTGCTCTGTGGAGTGTTCATCCCTGGCTTTGAGTCTTTAACTGTCTCATGTTGTCACTGGGTAAGAGCATTTTTCTAAGGAGTGAATGCTGGTTACTTCTCTCCTGAATTTATCTCAGCCCTGCAGTTTTACTGAGGGAGAAGCTCTGCTATGGCGGCGGCGGCCAAAAACGCGAATGTTCCGGCTTATGCGCGGGTGAATAATTCTGTCAGACTGCAGTTTGAAGCTGAGAAAAGACAAGAAAGAGGTCTGGAATATATTGTCAAAGATTTGCTGTTTGGACTGTTCCAGTTAACACCGGATAAGATCCTTGCACTACAGGATTATCACGTAAGAGGAGTTTATGATGTTACATTTGTTAATAAGAGAACCTGCCTTGATTTTGTGAGGAAATCGCAGCAGTATTGCAATGATAAGTTATTGGACTGTGTAAAGGTGATTCCACATTATGAGGAAGAGAGTTTACAATTGCTTGTGCTGAAAATGTATAACCCATATTTACCTCAGGAAGACATTACCAGCTGGCTTTCCCTGTTTTGTGACAAGGTAAAGTTTCTACATAAAATTACAAACCAATTTGGGTTGTGGACTGGAAAAAGGAAATACCTTGTATCATTTAAAAAAGACATTCTTCCCCCAGCTCGCTTTAGCATTGGAAAGCATAACGGGGATTTATTTTTTGATGGAATGGGCAGCTTCTGTCGCATATGCCATGTATATGGCCACACAACTGAGCTATGCAAAGAGAGACATAGATGCAGGAATTGTGATTCTTTTGAGCATGAAACTATAGCATGTTCTAATGTAAAAAGATGTAATTTCTGCCTTTGTCCTGGACATATTTATTCAAACTGTCCTCATCGTAACAACACAGAAACACTACAGCAGACTGCTGCAGCTAATTCTGAGGTAAAATCATCTGAGGTAAACTCATTTGAGCGGGAAAATTCAGCTGGCCCAGCGCCATCTGCTGGTGACTTGGAAAATCCTGCAGCTGAATTAATTTCTGCCATTCCTAAAGCAAAAACACCTGTCACAACAGAAAATTCAGCATCACACCAGGTTTTTGTGCCAGAGGAAGAAAAGTCTGTCTTGGAGAAAATTGAGGCTGTATCTGTGGATGGAGCAAGTGGAAAGGAGCAACGCTTAAAATATGTGTCAAAACAATCAGGAAGATCCAGAGAAGGAAAGCAGGCTTTGGAAAAGGGCAAGTGCTCTGGGGATGATGATACACAGCAAGCTGGAAAGTCAAAGGCCAAGAAACTACGCACAGGATCGCCATCTGCGATTGGAGCAAGGAGGGATTTACAAGCAGAAAAGAAGTCATGGGCAGAGGTTGTAAAATCCTCTGCTAGTTTGGATTCAGAGAAAGTGGAGCCCAGCCCCCTTCCAGTGGATTATTTGTCAGGAGATCTATTGTTTGATAATGTGATTCCTATTAATCCAGTCAGTCCGGCATCTCCTAAGCAGACTTTCTTAAACACTGATTTAGTCCACCAATTGAGTAAAGTGATGGGCATGGATTCTTCAGCGGGCAATATGGATTTCTGAGTAAGTCTGGTTTAGGAATCTCTAACTTTTTTCTCCATGGCTGTGTTAGAAGGCTTAACCTTTAATGTGCACTGCATAAAAAGCCAGCTAAGACGCATAACTGTTTTTAACTTTCTGGCGGCTTTTAATGTGAGCGTTTTTTTCCTGCAAGAATGTGCTATACCACACATGAGCAATTACCAGACTTTTGCAAAGGACTGGACTCATGGCCCTTCTGTGTGGTCAGGCTCAAATGGGAATAAAAGCGCAGGAGTTGCTATTCTTTTTAAAGGGCCTGCAAAAATTCACCGTGTACAAGAACTTGTGCCAGGGAGAGTTCTGTTTGTTTCTGTCTCTATTGATGGTATTAAGTGGGATCTGCTAAATGTATATGCATCTCCAACTACAAAAGACCGTATTGAACTATTTGAAAATTTGAACCTCTTTATGGCAAATACTAAACCAACACTTGTAGCAGGTGATTTTAATTGTACTTTACATGCCACAGATAGATATGGTGCAGGTGCTAAAATGACAGATAGATCAGCTAACCTTTTGAAAGCAATGATAACTGATTTCAAGCTAAAAGATATGTTCATGACCCTTAATACAAATGTACCCTTAACTGAGAGAGTTACATGGAAAGGTAATGATGCTGGATCAAGGATTGATTTCATATTTGCTGCTAAGGTTTTAGTGCCATTGTCATGCGTTTATAAAGAGAATGTTATTTCAGACCACAAGGTGGTGATTTTCAAGGTTTCAAGCCCAGCTGAACAAAAAGTGGGAGGAGGCTTTTGGAAATTAAACACCTCCCTGCTGCAAGATGATAAAGTGTATAAGGATTTCAGTAAACTCTATAAGGAGTGGCAGACAGAAAATTTGCACACTAGTAATATCTTAACATGGTGGGATATAGTAAAAGGAAGAATTAAACGTTTTTTCATTAAATTAGGGGTTCGGAAGGCAAAAGAAAAAAGAGAATTTTTTGACCATCTAAATACCCAGCTACAAACCTTCTATAAACTGAAAGGAATAGGCTGTGATGTAGCTGATAATATTTCTACAGCAAAGGAGAATATTAAAAAGTGTCTAGAGGAGAAAGCAAAGGAAATCATTTTTAAAAGCCGTGTAAAACATGTAGAAGAGAATGAAAAGTGTACCAAGTACTTCTTTAGGAGGGTTCCCATTTCAAAAGAAATAATAACAGAAATGGAGGGGGAGAAATCCAGGTGTGGCATAATGGGAAAAGTTTGTTCTTTTTATCAATCTCTATACAACACCAAAAACATTGACAGTGATTTCTTGAATGACACACTCAAAGATATAACTATGGTTCTAAACCAAGAGGATGCAGAGTCCCTAAATGAACTTTTAACTGAAGATGAACTTTTAAAAACCATCAAGAGTTTTCGAAAAGCTAAAGTACCTGGACTGGATGGGTTACCTGTAGAATTTTACTTGCAGTTTTGGGACATTTTGAAAAATGACTTGCTAAATGTATTTAGCAAATGTTTTTTGTATAAAGAGCTGCCACATTCTTGGAGGAGAGGAGTCATCACCCTACTGCCAAAAGAGGGCGACAAAACCCAATTAAAGAACTGGAGGCCTATAACACTCCTTAACCTGGATTATAAAGTCTTTGCTAAAATCCTGGCAAACAGGTTGAAAAGGGTGATAGCTAAAGTGATCCATAGTAACCAGGTGTGCGGTATCCCTGGGCGTAGAATACACCATATTACCAACCTTATAAGGGATTCTATTTGGTACATGGAAGAGCGTAAGCAACCTCTGGCAATTCTGTCTTTAGATTTTGAAAAAGCTTTTGACCACATATCTCACGTGTATCTCTTTAATGTCCTGCACAAAATGGGCATTCCGGAGGGCTTTTTGTCCTCCTTGCGGTCCTTATATAATAAGTGTACCAGTCATGTTCTAGTCAATGGCTTCATGACAGAAGACTTTAGCTTAAAGTGTGGTGTCAAGCAGGGATGTCCTTTGTCGCCATTGCTTTTTGTCTGTGCCATTGAGCCACTTTTATGCTCCATCAGAAAGGATAAGGTGATCAGAGGAGTTCATGTGCCAGGAAGTGGAGGGCTGCAAGTAAAAATAATTGGTTACATGGATGACCTTGCCATGTTGTGTACTGACACTACATCTGTTCAAAGGGCAATCAAAAGAACTGAATATTTCTGTGCCGCTTCTGGATTTAAATTAAATTTAAATAAAAGCAGCATGATGGAAATTGGAAACTGGAAGCCCTCTCTAGACTGTCCAATACAAAAGAAGGAATCTATAAAAATATTGGGCACAATCTTTACCTCTAAAAATGATGGAGAGGAGTCATGGAATGTGGTTATGGAAAGGATAAACAGAAAGGTTATAGGCTGGAGGATGTGACAGTTAACCATTGAAGGGAGGATTTTACTACTTAAAATGGTTCTGCTACCTATTTTATTGTATACAGCTCTTACCTTTCCTCCGACAGTTTTGCACCTGACTCAGGTTGTACGAACATGTTTTCTCTTTGTTTGGGGTTCAAAGATGGAGAGGTTAAAAAGAATATACATGACAAAACCACCTGAAAAAGGTGGGAAAGGTATGCCAAATATAAAGCGCTTTGTATATACAAAATATTTGGTTCTATGCCTTCAAGCCCATAAAACAGAAGCACTTTGGTTTTTTTTTCTGAGGTATGCAGCAGGGTTTACTTTTCGGAAACATGGTTGGTACAATTTATCCCTGAAGAGCCCTTTCTGCCTTAACCCCCCATGGTTTTATAGCATTTTGCAAACTATCATCTCTGACTTTAATCTTCCTAATAAATCCCAAGAAGACCTTTGTGATAAATTGAAGTTGAAACTGCATTTTAATGCTGCTGAAAGTCTAATTCCTATCATTCAAATGCCAGAAGTGGAGGTAAAAACTGTTTGGGCAAAAGTTAGTCATAAACAGCTCTTTAATAGTCAAAAAGATTTAGCATGGGCCTGTGTGCACGAATGCCTACCTACCAAAGCCTTTCAGCACAAGAGAGGCGTGATACCATCAGCTAAATGTCCAAGGTCCTTGTGTAGATCTAATGAGACTGTAAAGCATTTTCTGTGGGACTGCTTTTATGCCAAAGAGCTCTGGAGGAAAGTTAAACCACTTCTAGTTCAGGTAGCGGGAATTAAAGATTTAAACTATGAGTTGGTTCTTTATGGCAAGGTGGAGACTATACCACAGGCTAAATTTGTGATTTTATGGAAAATGATAAACTGTTTCAAAGAAGCTCTGTGGAAAGTCAGAAATAAGATAATCTTTAATTCTAATGAGGTAACAGTTAATGAATGCATGTCTTTGAGTTTTTGTGCAATGCGTTTATATGTTTTGCTTGATGAAAAGCATTCTACAAACAAAAGCAAGTTGTGGTGTCAAGAAAAATGGTTTACATCTTCAAACTAACTAATGGAAAATTAGATTGTAAAGTATGATATGTGGACTCTGTATCATTTACTTATGTATACCTGTTAAAAAGCATTGTAAAGTTGAAATGTGAACTTTTATATTATATTATTTATTGACCTAATAAAGTTTTTAAAAAACAAAAACAAAACGAAGGTGGTTCTCCCAGGGCGAGGCTCGGCCATTGCACTCCGGCTGTGCTGACCCCTGCGATTTCCTCAAATGCAGGAAACTCGACTGCATAATTTGTGGTAGTGGGGGACTGCGTTCGCGCTTTCCCCTGATTATTCCTAGTTCAAAGACAGACAGCTTAACAGAAGAAACAGCCTTTGTCGTGTTGTTTTTTTTGTTTTTGTTTTTTGACCAGGTTTCCTCTAGCACCTGTTCCTTTCTCAGGTATGCAGTGGTGTTGTTGTTTCAATGCTAGTACACTGTGCAGGCCTTCTACCATGGTTCAGCGCGTCAGCCACTCACTTGTCCTGATTCGACCCATATCTGGATGATGCATGCTTTCCATAGCTCTACGCGACGGGACAACAGGCCTCGTTTCACAAGTGGAAGCTGCGTTGTGCCTGGATGCTTCGTTGCCGCCCCTCTATGCAAATATATATATGTGCTGCTGTAGCGTAGAATGAGAGACTGCTGGATACCCTTGCATGCATGAAGACATTTCAGAGGCTTCCTGGGTGGGCTACCAAAACGAAACCAATAGGCCTGACTGTTGACAGGGATGGTGTGCCTTGCTGATGGAATAGCTCCGATTGAAGCTAGTTTTCCAGCAGGCACCCAGAAAGCCCCTCCGTAACCTGGTGGAGGCGTACCCCTGACCGGGGGGTGCTAGAGTGACGATTCCAACTCATACTTACCTGGCAGGGGAGACACCATGATCACGAAGGTGGTTCTCCCAGGGCGAGGCTCGGCCATTGCACTCCGGCTGTGCTGACCCCTGCGATTTCCTCAAATGCAGGAAACTCTACTGCATAATTTGTGGTAGTGGGGGACTGCGTTCGCGCTTTCCCCTGATTATTCCTAGTTCAAAGACAGACAGCTTAACAGAAGAAACAGCCTTTGTCGTGTTGTTTTTTTTGTTTTTGTTTTTTGACCAGGTTTCCTCTAGCACCTGTTCCTTTCTCAGGTATGCAGTGGTGTTGTTGTTTCAATGCTAGTACACTGTGCAGGCCTTCTACCATGGTTCAGCGCGTCAGCCACTCACTTGTCCTGATTCGACCCATATCTGGATGATGCATGCTTTCCATAGCTCTACGCGACGGGACAACAGGCCTCGTTTCACAAGTGGAAGCTGCGTTGTGCCTGGATGCTTCGTTGCCGCCCCTCTATGCAAATATATATATGTGCTGCTGTAGCGTAGAATGAGAGACTGCTGGATACCCTTGCATGCATGAAGACATTTCAGAGGCTTCCTGGGTGGGCTACCAAAACGAAACCAATAGGCCTGACTGTTGACAGGGATGGTGTGCCTTGCTGATGGAATAGCTCCGATTGAAGCTAGTTTTCCAGCAGGCACCCAGAAAGCCCCTCCGTAACCTGGTGGAGGCGTACCCCTGACCGGGGGGTGCTAGAGTGACGATTCCAACTCATACTTACCTGGCAGGGGAGACACCATGATCACGAAGGTGGTTCTCCCAGGGCGAGGCTCGGCCATTGCACTCCGGCTGTGCTGACCCCTGCGATTTCCTCAAATGCAGGAAACTCGACTGCATAATTTGTGGTAGTGGGGGACTGCGTTCGCGCTTTCCCCTGATTATTCCTAGTTCAAAGACAGACAGCTTAACAGAAGAAACAGCCTTTGTCGTGTTGTTTTTTTTGTTTTTGTTTTTTGACCAGGTTTCCTCTAGCACCTGTTCCTTTCTCAGGTATGCAGTGGTGTTGTTGTTTCAATGCTAGTACACTGTGCAGGCCTTCTACCATGGTTCAGCGCGTCAGCCACTCACTTGTCCTGATTCGACCCATATCTGGATGATGCATGCTTTCCATAGCTCTACGCGACGGGACAACAGGCCTCGTTTCACAAGTGGAAGCTGCGTTGTGCCTGGATGCTTCGTTGCCGCCCCTCTATGCAAATATATATATGTGCTGCTGTAGCGTAGAATGAGAGACTGCTGGATACCCTTGCATGCATGAAGACATTTCAGAGGCTTCCTGGGTGGGCTACCAAAACGAAACCAATAGGCCTGACTGTTGACAGGGATGGTGTGCCTTGCTGATGGAATAGCTCCGATTGAAGCTAGTTTTCCAGCAGGCACCCAGAAAGCCCCTCCGTAACCTGGTGGAGGCGTACCCCTGACCGGGGGGTGCTAGAGTGACGATTCCAACTCATACTTACCTGGCAGGGGAGACACCATGATCACGAAGGTGGTTCTCCCAGGGCGAGGCTCGGCCATTGCACTCCGGCTGTGCTGACCCCTGCGATTTCCTCAAATGCAGGAAACTCGACTGCATAATTTGTGGTAGTGGGGGACTGCGTTCGCGCTTTCCCCTGATTATTCCTAGTTCAAAGACAGACAGCTTAACAGAAGAAACAGCCTTTGTCGTGTTGTTTTTTTTGTTTTTGTTTTTTGACCAGGTTTCCTCTAGCACCTGTTCCTTTCTCAGGTATGCAGTGGTGTTGTTGTTTCAATGCTAGTACACTGTGCAGGCCTTCTACCATGGTTCAGCGCGTCAGCCACTCACTTGTCCTGATTCGACCCATATCTGGATGATGCATGCTTTCCATAGCTCTACGCGACGGGACAACAGGCCTCGTTTCACAAGTGGAAGCTGCGTTGTGCCTGGATGCTTCGTTGCCGCCCCTCTATGCAAATATATATATGTGCTGCTGTAGCGTAGAATGAGAGACTGCTGGATACCCTTGCATGCATGAAGACATTTCAGAGGCTTCCTGGGTGGGCTACCAAAACGAAACCAATAGGCCTGACTGTTGACAGGGATGGTGTGCCTTGCTGATGGAATAGCTCCGATTGAAGCTAGTTTTCCAGCAGGCACCCAGAAAGCCCCTCCGTAACCTGGTGGAGGCGTACCCCTGACCGGGGGGTGCTAGAGTGACGATTCCAACTCATACTTACCTGGCAGGGGAGACACCATGATCACGAAGGTGGTTCTCCCAGGGCGAGGCTCGGCCATTGCACTCCGGCTGTGCTGACCCCTGCGATTTCCTCAAATGCAGGAAACTCGACTGCATAATTTGTGGTAGTGGGGGACTGCGTTCGCGCTTTCCCCTGATTATTCCTAGTTCAAAGACAGACAGCTTAACAGAAGAAACAGCCTTTGTCGTGTTGTTTTTTTTAGTTTTTGTTTTTTGACCAGGTTTCCTCTAGCACCTGTTCCTTTCTCAGGTATGCAGTGGTGTTGTTGTTTCAATGCTAGTACACTGTGCAGGCCTTCTACCATGGTTCAGCGCGTCAGCCACTCACTTGTCCTGATTCGACCCATATCTGGATGATGCATGCTTTCCATAGCTCTACGCGACGGGACAACAGGCCTCGTTTCACAAGTGGAAGCTGCGTTGTGCCTGGATGCTTCGTTGCCGCCCCTCTATGCAAATATATATATGTGCTGCTGTAGCGTAGAATGAGAGACTGCTGGATACCCTTGCATGCATGAAGACATTTCAGAGGCTTCCTGGGTGGGCTACCAAAACGAAACCAATAGGCCTGACTGTTGACAGGGATGGTGTGCCTTGCTGATGGAATAGCTCCGATTGAAGCTAGTTTTCCAGCAGGCACCCAGAAAGCCCCTCCGTAACCTGGTGGAGGCGTACCCCTGACCGGGGGGTGCTAGAGTGACGATTCCAACTCATACTTACCTGGCAGGGGAGACACCATGATCACGAAGGTGGTTCTCCCAGGGCGAGGCTCGGCCATTGCACTCCGGCTGTGCTGACCCCTGCGATTTCCTCAAATGCAGGAAACTCGACTGCATAATTTGTGGTAGTGGGGGACTGCGTTCGCGCTTTCCCCTGATTATTCCTAGTTCAAAGACAGACAGCTTAACAGAAGAAACAGCCTTTGTCGTGTTGTTTTTTTTGTTTTTGTTTTTTGACCAGGTTTCCTCTAGCACCTGTTCCTTTCTCAGGTATGCAGTGGTGTTGTTGTTTCAATGCTAGTACACTGTGCAGGCCTTCTACCATGGTTCAGCGCGTCAGCCACTCACTTGTCCTGATTCGACCCATATCTGGATGATGCATGCTTTCCATAGCTCTACGCGACGGGACAACAGGCCTCGTTTCACAAGTGGAAGCTGCGTTGTGCCTGGATGCTTCGTTGCCGCCCCTCTATGCAAATATATATATGTGCTGCTGTAGCGTAGAATGAGAGACTGCTGGATACCCTTGCATGCATGAAGACATTTCAGAGGCTTCCTGGGTGGGCTACCAAAACGAAACCAATAGGCCTGACTGTTGACAGGGATGGTGTGCCTTGCTGATGGAATAGCTCCGATTGAAGCTAGTTTTCCAGCAGGCACCCAGAAAGCCCCTCCGTAACCTGGTGGAGGCGTACCCCTGACCGGGGGTGCTAGAGTGACGATTCCAACTCATACTTACCTGGCAGGGGAGACACCATGATCACGAAGGTGGTTCTCCCAGGGCGAGGCTCGGCCATTGCACTCCGGCTGTGCTGACCCCTGCGATTTCCTCAAATGCAGGAAACTCGACTGCATAATTTGTGGTAGTGGGGGACTGCGTTCGCGCTTTCCCCTGATTATTCCTAGTTCAAAGACAGACAGCTTAACAGAAGAAACAGCCTTTGTCGTGTTGTTTTTTTTGTTTTTGTTTTTTGACCAGGTTTCCTCTAGCACCTGTTCCTTTCTCAGGTATGCAGTGGTGTTGTTGTTTCAATGCTAGTACACTGTGCAGGCCTTCTACCATGGTTCAGCGCGTCAGCCACTCACTTGTCCTGATTCGACCCATATCTGGATGATGCATGCTTTCCATAGCTCTACGCGACGGGACAACAGGCCTCGTTTCACAAGTGGAAGCTGCGTTGTGCCTGGATGCTTCGTTGCCGCCCCTCTATGCAAATATATATATGTGCTGCTGTAGCGTAGAATGAGAGACTGCTGGATACCCTTGCATGCATGAAGACATTTCAGAGGCTTCCTGGGTGGGCTACCAAAACGAAACCAATAGGCCTGACTGTTGACAGGGATGGTGTGCCTTGCTGATGGAATAGCTCCGATTGAAGCTAGTTTTCCAGCAGGCACCCAGAAAGCCCCTCCGTAACCTGGTGGAGGCGTACCCCTGACCGGGGGGTGCTAGAGTGACGATTCCAACTCATACTTACCTGGCAGGGGAGACACCATGATCACGAAGGTGGTTCTCCCAGGGCGAGGCTCGGCCATTGCACTCCGGCTGTGCTGACCCCTGCGATTTCCTCAAATGCAGGAAACTCGACTGCATAATTTGTGGTAGTGGGGGACTGCGTTCGCGCTTTCCCCTGATTATTCCTAGTTCAAAGACAGACAGCTTAACAGAAGAAACAGCCTTTGTCGTGTTGTTTTTTTTGTTTTTGTTTTTTGACCAGGTTTCCTCTAGCACCTGTTCCTTTCTCAGGTATGCAGTGGTGTTGTTGTTTCAATGCTAGTACACTGTGCAGGCCTTCTACCATGGTTCAGCGCGTCAGCCACTCACTTGTCCTGATTCGACCCATATCTGGATGATGCATGCTTTCCATAGCTCTACGCGACGGGACAACAGGCCTCGTTTCACAAGTGGAAGCTGCGTTGTGCCTGGATGCTTCGTTGCCGCCCCTCTATGCAAATATATATATGTGCTGCTGTAGCGTAGAATGAGAGACTGCTGGATACCCTTGCATGCATGAAGACATTTCAGAGGCTTCCTGGGTGGGCTACCAAAACGAAACCAATAGGCCTGACTGTTGACAGGGATGGTGTGCCTTGCTGATGGAATAGCTCCGATTGAAGCTAGTTTTCCAGCAGGCACCCAGAAAGCCCCTCCGTAACCTGGTGGAGGCGTACCCCTGACCGGGGGGTGCTAGAGTGACGATTCCAACTCATACTTACCTGGCAGGGGAGACACCATGATCACGAAGGTGGTTCTCCCAGGGCGAGGCTCGGCCATTGCACTCCGGCTGTGCTGACCCCCTGCGATTTCCTCAAATGCAGGAAACTCGACTGCATAATTTGTGGTAGTGGGGGACTGCGTTCGCGCTTTCCCCTGATTATTCCTAGTTCAAAGACAGACAGCTTAACAGAAGAAACAGCCTTTGTCGTGTTGTTTTTTTTGTTTTTGTTTTTTGACCAGGTTTCCTCTAGCACCTGTTCCTTTCTCAGGTATGCAGTGGTGTTGTTGTTTCAATGCTAGTACACTGTGCAGGCCTTCTACCATGGTTCAGCGCGTCAGCCACTCACTTGTCCTGATTCGACCCATATCTGGATGATGCATGCTTTCCATAGCTCTACGCGACGGGACAACAGGCCTCGTTTCACAAGTGGAAGCTGCGTTGTGCCTGGATGCTTCGTTGCCGCCCCTCTATGCAAATATATATATGTGCTGCTGTAGCGTAGAATGAGAGACTGCTGGATACCCTTGCATGCATGAAGACATTTCAGAGGCTTCCTGGGTGGGCTACCAAAACGAAACCAATAGGCCTGACTGTTGACAGGGATGGTGTGCCTTGCTGATGGAATAGCTCCGATTGAAGCTAGTTTTCCAGCAGGCACCCAGAAAGCCCCTCCGTAACCTGGTGGAGGCGTACCCCTGACCGGGGGGTGCTAGAGTGACGATTCCAACTCATACTTACCTGGCAGGGGAGACACCATGATCACGAAGGTGGTTCTCCCAGGGCGAGGCTCGGCCATTGCACTCCGGCTGTGCTGACCCCTGCGATTTCCTCAAATGCAGGAAACTTGACTGCATAATTTGTGGTAGTGGGGGACTGCGTTCGCGCTTTCCCCTGATTATTCCTAGTTCAAAGACAGACAGCTTAACAGAAGAAACAGCCTTTGTCGTGTTGTTTTTTTTGTTTTTGTTTTTTGACCAGGTTTCCTCTAGCACCTGTTCCTTTCTCAGGTATGCAGTGGTGTTGTTGTTTCAATGCTAGTACACTGTGCAGGCCTTCTACCATGGTTCAGCGCGTCAGCCACTCACTTGTCCTGATTCGACCCATATCTGGATGATGCATGCTTTCCATAGCTCTACGCGACGGGACAACAGGCCTCGTTTCACAAGTGGAAGCTGCGTTGTGCCTGGATGCTTCGTTGCCGCCCCTCTATGCAAATATATATATGTGCTGCTGTAGCGTAGAATGAGAGACTGCTGGATACCCTTGCATGCATGAAGACATTTCAGAGGCTTCCTGGGTGGGCTACCAAAACGAAACCAATAGGCCTGACTGTTGACAGGGATGGTGTGCCTTGCTGATGGAATAGCTCCGATTGAAGCTAGTTTTCCAGCAGGCACCCAGAAAGCCCCTCCGTAACCTGGTGGAGGCGTACCCCTGACCGGGGGGTGCTAGAGTGACGATTCCAACTCATACTTACCTGGCAGGGGAGACACCATGATCACGAAGGTGGTTCTCCCAGGGCGAGGCTCGGCCATTGCACTCCGGCTGTGCTGACCCCTGCGATTTCCTCAAATGCAGGAAACTCGACTGCATAATTTGTGGTAGTGGGGGACTGCGTTCGCGCTTTCCCCTGATTATTCCTAGTTCAAAGACAGACAGCTTAACAGAAGAAACAGCCTTTGTCGTGTTGTTTTTTTTGTTTTTGTTTTTTGACCAGGTTTCCTCTAGCACCTGTTCCTTTCTCAGGTATGCAGTGGTGTTGTTGTTTCAATGCTAGTACACTGTGCAGGCCTTCTACCATGGTTCAGCGCGTCAGCCACTCACTTGTCCTGATTCGACCCATATCTGGATGATGCATGCTTTCCATAGCTCTACGCGACGGGACAACAGGCCTCGTTTCACAAGTGGAAGCTGCGTTGTGCCTGGATGCTTCGTTGCCGCCCCTCTATGCAAATATATATATGTGCTGCTGTAGCGTAGAATGAGAGACTGCTGGATACCCTTGCATGCATGAAGACATTTCAGAGGCTTCCTGGGTGGGCTACCAAAACGAAACCAATAGGCCTGACTGTTGACAGGGATGGTGTGCCTTGCTGATGGAATAGCTCCGATTGAAGCTAGTTTTCCAGCAGGCACCCAGAAAGCCCCTCCGTAACCTGGTGGAGGCGTACCCCTGACCGGGGGGTGCTAGAGTGACGATTCCAACTCATACTTACCTGGCAGGGGAGACACCATGATCACGAAGGTGGTTCTCCCAGGGCGAGGCTCGGCCATTGCACTCCGGCTGTGCTGACCCCTGCGATTTCCTCAAATGCAGGAAACTCGACTGCATAATTTGTGGTAGTGGGGGACTGCGTTCGCGCTTTCCCCTGATTATTCCTAGTTCAAAGACAGACAGCTTAACAGAAGAAACAGCCTTTGTCGTGTTGTTTTTTTTGTTTTTGTTTTTTGACCAGGTTTCCTCTAGCACCTGTTCCTTTCTCAGGTATGCAGTGGTGTTGTTGTTTCAATGCTAGTACACTGTGCAGGCCTTCTACCATGGTTCAGCGCGTCAGCCACTCACTTGTCCTGATTCGACCCATATCTGGATGATGCATGCTTTCCATAGCTCTACGCGACGGGACAACAGGCCTCGTTTCACAAGTGGAAGCTGCGTTGTGCCTGGATGCTTCGTTGCCGCCCCTCTATGCAAATATATATATGTGCTGCTGTAGCGTAGAATGAGAGACTGCTGGATACCCTTGCATGCATGAAGACATTTCAGAGGCTTCCTGGGTGGGCTACCAAAACGAAACCAATAGGCCTGACTGTTGACAGGGATGGTGTGCCTTGCTGATGGAATAGCTCCGATTGAAGCTAGTTTTCCAGCAGGCACCCAGAAAGCCCCTCCGTAACCTGGTGGAGGCGTACCCCTGACCGGGGGGTGCTAGAGTGACGATTCCAACTCATACTTACCTGGCAGGGGAGACACCATGATCACGAAGGTGGTTCTCCCAGGGCGAGGCTCGGCCATTGCACTCCGGCTGTGCTGACCCCTGCGATTTCCTCAAATGCAGGAAACTCGACTGCATAATTTGTGGTAGTGGGGGACTGCGTTCGCGCTTTCCCCTGATTATTCCTAGTTCAAAGACAGACAGCTTAACAGAAGAAACAGCCTTTGTCGTGTTGTTTTTTTTGTTTTTGTTTTTTGACCAGGTTTCCTCTAGCACCTGTTCCTTTCTCAGGTATGCAGTGGTGTTGTTGTTTCAATGCTAGTACACTGTGCAGGCCTTCTACCATGGTTCAGCGCGTCAGCCACTCACTTGTCCTGATTCGACCCATATCTGGATGATGCATGCTTTCCATAGCTCTACGCGACGGGACAACAGGCCTCGTTTCACAAGTGGAAGCTGCGTTGTGCCTGGATGCTTCGTTGCCGCCCCTCTATGCAAATATATATATGTGCTGCTGTAGCGTAGAATGAGAGACTGCTGGATACCCTTGCATGCATGAAGACATTTCAGAGGCTTCCTGGGTGGGCTACCAAAACGAAACCAATAGGCCTGACTGTTGACAGGGATGGTGTGCCTTGCTGATGGAATAGCTCCGATTGAAGCTAGTTTTCCAGCAGGCACCCAGAAAGCCCCTCCGTAACCTGGTGGAGGCGTACCCCTGACCGGGGGGTGCTAGAGTGACGATTCCAACTCATACTTACCTGGCAGGGGAGACACCATGATCACGAAGGTGGTTCTCCCAGGGCGAGGCTCGGCCATTGCACTCCGGCTGTGCTGACCCCTGCGATTTCCTCAAATGCAGGAAACTCGACTGCATAATTTGTGGTAGTGGGGGACTGCGTTCGCGCTTTCCCCTGATTATTCCTAGTTCAAAGACAGACAGCTTAACAGAAGAAACAGCCTTTGTCGTGTTGTTTTTTTTGTTTTTGTTTTTTGACCAGGTTTCCTCTAGCACCTGTTCCTTTCTCAGGTATGCAGTGGTGTTGTTGTTTCAATGCTAGTACACTGTGCAGGCCTTCTACCATGGTTCAGCGCATCAGCCACTCACTTGTCCTGATTCGACCCATATCTGGATGATGCATGCTTTCCATAGCTCTACGCGACGGGACAACAGGCCTCGTTTCACAAGTGGAAGCTGCGTTGTGCCTGGATGCTTCGTTGCCGCCCCTCTATGCAAATATATATATGTGCTGCTGTAGCGTAGAATGAGAGACTGCTGGATACCCTTGCATGCATGAAGACATTTCAGAGGCTTCCTGGGTGGGCTACCAAAACGAAACCAATAGGCCTGACTGTTGACAGGGATGGTGTGCCTTGCTGATGGAATAGCTCCGATTGAAGCTAGTTTTCCAGCAGGCACCCAGAAAGCCCCTCCGTAACCTGGTGGAGGCGTACCCCTGACCGGGGGGTGCTAGAGTGACGATTCCAACTCATACTTACCTGGCAGGGGAGACACCATGATCACGAAGGTGGTTCTCCCAGGGCGAGGCTCGGCCATTGCACTCCGGCTGTGCTGACCCCTGCGATTTCCTCAAATGCAGGAAACTCGACTGCATAATTTGTGGTAGTGGGGGACTGCGTTCGCGCTTTCCCCTGATTATTCCTAGTTCAAAGACAGACAGCTTAACAGAAGAAACAGCCTTTGTCGTGTTGTTTTTTTTGTTTTTGTTTTTTGACCAGGTTTCCTCTAGCACCTGTTCCTTTCTCAGGTATGCAGTGGTGTTGTTGTTTCAATGCTAGTACACTGTGCAGGCCTTCTACCATGGTTCAGCGCGTCAGCCACTCACTTGTCCTGATTCGACCCATATCTGGATGATGCATGCTTTCCATAGCTCTACGCGACGGGACAACAGGCCTCGTTTCACAAGTGGAAGCTGCGTTGTGCCTGGATGCTTCGTTGCCGCCCCTCTATGCAAATATATATATGTGCTGCTGTAGCGTAGAATGAGAGACTGCTGGATACCCTTGCATGCATGAAGACATTTCAGAGGCTTCCTGGGTGGGCTACCAAAACGAAACCAATAGGCCTGACTGTTGACAGGGATGGTGTGCCTTGCTGATGGAATAGCTCCGATTGAAGCTAGTTTTCCAGCAGGCACCCAGAAAGCCCCTCCGTAACCTGGTGGAGGCGTACCCCTGACCGGGGGGTGCTAGAGTGACGATTCCAACTCATACTTACCTGGCAGGGGAGACACCATGATCACGAAGGTGGTTCTCCCAGGGCGAGGCTCGGCCATTGCACTCCGGCTGTGCTGACCCCTGCGATTTCCTCAAATGCAGGAAACTCGACTGCATAATTTGTGGTAGTGGGGGACTGCGTTCGCGCTTTCCCCTGATTATTCCTAGTTCAAAGACAGACAGCTTAACAGAAGAAACAGCCTTTGTCGTGTTGTTTTTTTTGTTTTTGTTTTTTGACCAGGTTTCCTCTAGCACCTGTTCCTTTCTCAGGTATGCAGTGGTGTTGTTGTTTCAATGCTAGTACACTGTGCAGGCCTTCTACCATGGTTCAGCGCGTCAGCCACTCACTTGTCCTGATTCGACCCATATCTGGATGATGCATGCTTTCCATAGCTCTACGCGACGGGACAACAGGCCTCGTTTCACAAGTGGAAGCTGCGTTGTGCCTGGATGCTTCGTTGCCGCCCCTCTATGCAAATATATATATGTGCTGCTGTAGCGTAGAATGAGAGACTGCTGGATACCCTTGCATGCATGAAGACATTTCAGAGGCTTCCTGGGTGGGCTACCAAAACGAAACCAATAGGCCTGACTGTTGACAGGGATGGTGTGCCTTGCTGATGGAATAGCTCCGATTGAAGCTAGTTTTCCAGCAGGCACCCAGAAAGCCCCTCCGTAACCTGGTGGAGGCGTACCCCTGACCGGGGGGTGCTAGAGTGACGATTCCAACTCATACTTACCTGGCAGGGGAGACACCATGATCACGAAGGTGGTTCTCCCAGGGCGAGGCTCGGCCATTGCACTCCGGCTGTGCTGACCCCTGCGATTTCCTCAAATGCAGGAAACTCGACTGCATAATTTGTGGTAGTGGGGGACTGCGTTCGCGCTTTCCCCTGATTATTCCTAGTTCAAAGACAGACAGCTTAACAGAAGAAACAGCCTTTGTCGTGTTGTTTTTTTTGTTTTTGTTTTTTGACCAGGTTTCCTCTAGCACCTGTTCCTTTCTCAGGTATGCAGTGGTGTTGTTGTTTCAATGCTAGTACACTGTGCAGGCCTTCTACCATGGTTCAGCGCGTCAGCCACTCACTTGTCCTGATTCGACCCATATCTGGATGATGCATGCTTTCCATAGCTCTACGCGACGGGACAACAGGCCTCGTTTCACAAGTGGAAGCTGCGTTGTGCCTGGATGCTTCGTTGCCGCCCCTCTATGCAAATATATATATGTGCTGCTGTAGCGTAGAATGAGAGACTGCTGGATACCCTTGCATGCATGAAGACATTTCAGAGGCTTCCTGGGTGGGCTACCAAAACGAAACCAATAGGCCTGACTGTTGACAGGGATGGTGTGCCTTGCTGATGGAATAGCTCCGATTGAAGCTAGTTTTCCAGCAGGCACCCAGAAAGCCCCTCCGTAACCTGGTGGAGGCGTACCCCTGACCGGGGGGTGCTAGAGTGACGATTCCAACTCATACTTACCTGGCAGGGGAGACACCATGATCACGAAGGTGGTTCTCCCAGGGCGAGGCTCGGCCATTGCACTCCGGCTGTGCTGACCCCTGCGATTTCCTCAAATGCAGGAAACTCGACTGCATAATTTGTGGTAGTGGGGGACTGCGTTCGCGCTTTCCCCTGATTATTCCTAGTTCAAAGACAGACAGCTTAACAGAAGAAACAGCCTTTGTCGTGTTGTTTTTTTTGTTTTTGTTTTTTGACCAGGTTTCCTCTAGCACCTGTTCCTTTCTCAGGTATGCAGTGGTGTTGTTGTTTCAATGCTAGTACACTGTGCAGGCCTTCTACCATGGTTCAGCGCGTCAGCCACTCACTTGTCCTGATTCGACCCATATCTGGATGATGCATGCTTTCCATAGCTCTACGCGACGGGACAACAGGCCTCGTTTCACAAGTGGAAGCTGCGTTGTGCCTGGATGCTTCGTTGCCGCCCCTCTATGCAAATATATATATGTGCTGCTGTAGCGTAGAATGAGAGACTGCTGGATACCCTTGCATGCATGAAGACATTTCAGAGGCTTCCTGGGTGGGCTACCAAAACGAAACCAATAGGCCTGACTGTTGACAGGGATGGTGTGCCTTGCTGATGGAATAGCTCCGATTGAAGCTAGTTTTCCAGCAGGCACCCAGAAAGCCCCTCCGTAACCTGGTGGAGGCGTACCCCTGACCGGGGGGTGCTAGAGTGACGATTCCAACTCATACTTACCTGGCAGGGGAGACACCATGATCACGAAGGTGGTTCTCCCAGGGCGAGGCTCGGCCATTGCACTCCGGCTGTGCTGACCCCTGCGATTTCCTCAAATGCAGGAAACTCGACTGCATAATTTGTGGTAGTGGGGGACTGCGTTCGCGCTTTCCCCTGATTATTCCTAGTTCAAAGACAGACAGCTTAACAGAAGAAACAGCCTTTGTCGTGTTGTTTTTTTTGTTTTTGTTTTTTGACCAGGTTTCCTCTAGCACCTGTTCCTTTCTCAGGTATGCAGTGGTGTTGTTGTTTCAATGCTAGTACACTGTGCAGGCCTTCTACCATGGTTCAGCGCATCAGCCACTCACTTGTCCTGATTCGACCCATATCTGGATGATGCATGCTTTCCATAGCTCTACGCGACGGGACAACAGGCCTCGTTTCACAAGTGGAAGCTGCGTTGTGCCTGGATGCTTCGTTGCCGCCCCTCTATGCAAATATATATATGTGCTGCTGTAGCGTAGAATGAGAGACTGCTGGATACCCTTGCATGCATGAAGACATTTCAGAGGCTTCCTGGGTGGGCTACCAAAACGAAACCAATAGGCCTGACTGTTGACAGGGATGGTGTGCCTTGCTGATGGAATAGCTCCGATTGAAGCTAGTTTTCCAGCAGGCACCCAGAAAGCCCCTCCGTAACCTGGTGGAGGCGTACCCCTGACCGGGGGGTGCTAGAGTGACGATTCCAACTCATACTTACCTGGCAGGGGAGACACCATGATCACGAAGGTGGTTCTCCCAGGGCGAGGCTCGGCCATTGCACTCCGGCTGTGCTGACCCCTGCGATTTCCTCAAATGCAGGAAACTCGACTGCATAATTTGTGGTAGTGGGGGACTGCGTTCGCGCTTTCCCCTGATTATTCCTAGTTCAAAGACAGACAGCTTAACAGAAGAAACAGCCTTTGTCGTGTTGTTTTTTTTGTTTTTGTTTTTTGACCAGGTTTCCTCTAGCACCTGTTCCTTTCTCAGGTATGCAGTGGTGTTGTTGTTTCAATGCTAGTACACTGTGCAGGCCTTCTACCATGGTTCAGCGCGTCAGCCACTCACTTGTCCTGATTCGACCCATATCTGGATGATGCATGCTTTCCATAGCTCTACGCGACGGGACAACAGGCCTCGTTTCACAAGTGGAAGCTGCGTTGTGCCTGGATGCTTCGTTGCCGCCCCTCTATGCAAATATATATATGTGCTGCTGTAGCGTAGAATGAGAGACTGCTGGATACCCTTGCATGCATGAAGACATTTCAGAGGCTTCCTGGGTGGGCTACCAAAACGAAACCAATAGGCCTGACTGTTGACAGGGATGGTGTGCCTTGCTGATGGAATAGCTCCGATTGAAGCTAGTTTTCCAGCAGGCACCCAGAAAGCCCCTCCGTAACCTGGTGGAGGCGTACCCCTGACCGGGGGGTGCTAGAGTGACGATTCCAACTCATACTTACCTGGCAGGGGAGACACCATGATCACGAAGGTGGTTCTCCCAGGGCGAGGCTCGGCCATTGCACTCCGGCTGTGCTGACCCCTGCGATTTCCTCAAATGCAGGAAACTCGACTGCATAATTTGTGGTAGTGGGGGACTGCGTTCGCGCTTTCCCCTGATTATTCCTAGTTCAAAGACAGACAGCTTAACAGAAGAAACAGCCTTTGTCGTGTTGTTTTTTTTGTTTTTGTTTTTTGACCAGGTTTCCTCTAGCACCTGTTCCTTTCTCAGGTATGCAGTGGTGTTGTTGTTTCAATGCTAGTACACTGTGCAGGCCTTCTACCATGGTTCAGCGCGTCAGCCACTCACTTGTCCTGATTCGACCCATATCTGGATGATGCATGCTTTCCATAGCTCTACGCGACGGGACAACAGGCCTCGTTTCACAAGTGGAAGCTGCGTTGTGCCTGGATGCTTCGTTGCCGCCCCTCTATGCAAATATATATATGTGCTGCTGTAGCGTAGAATGAGAGACTGCTGGATACCCTTGCATGCATGAAGACATTTCAGAGGCTTCCTGGGTGGGCTACCAAAACGAAACCAATAGGCCTGACTGTTGACAGGGATGGTGTGCCTTGCTGATGGAATAGCTCCGATTGAAGCTAGTTTTCCAGCAGGCACCCAGAAAGCCCCTCCGTAACCTGGTGGAGGCGTACCCCTGACCGGGGGGTGCTAGAGTGACGATTCCAACTCATACTTACCTGGCAGGGGAGACACCATGATCACGAAGGTGGTTCTCCCAGGGCGAGGCTCGGCCATTGCACTCCGGCTGTGCTGACCCCTGCGATTTCCTCAAATGCAGGAAACTCGACTGCATAATTTGTGGTAGTGGGGGACTGCGTTCGCGCTTTCCCCTGATTATTCCTAGTTCAAAGACAGACAGCTTAACAGAAGAAACAGCCTTTGTCGTGTTGTTTTTTTTGTTTTTGTTTTTTGACCAGGTTTCCTCTAGCACCTGTTCCTTTCTCAGGTATGCAGTGGTGTTGTTGTTTCAATGCTAGTACACTGTGCAGGCCTTCTACCATGGTTCAGCGCGTCAGCCACTCACTTGTCCTGATTCGACCCATATCTGGATGATGCATGCTTTCCATAGCTCTACGCGACGGGACAACAGGCCTCGTTTCACAAGTGGAAGCTGCGTTGTGCCTGGATGCTTCGTTGCCGCCCCTCTATGCAAATATATATATGTGCTGCTGTAGCGTAGAATGAGAGACTGCTGGATACCCTTGCATGCATGAAGACATTTCAGAGGCTTCCTGGGTGGGCTACCAAAACGAAACCAATAGGCCTGACTGTTGACAGGGATGGTGTGCCTTGCTGATGGAATAGCTCCGATTGAAGCTAGTTTTCCAGCAGGCACCCAGAAAGCCCCTCCGTAACCTGGTGGAGGCGTACCCCTGACCGGGGGGTGCTAGAGTGACGATTCCAACTCATACTTACCTGGCAGGGGAGACACCATGATCACGAAGGTGGTTCTCCCAGGGCGAGGCTCGGCCATTGCACTCCGGCTGTGCTGACCCCTGCGATTTCCTCAAATGCAGGAAACTCGACTGCATAATTTGTGGTAGTGGGGGACTGCGTTCGCGCTTTCCCCTGATTATTCCTAGTTCAAAGACAGACAGCTTAACAGAAGAAACAGCCTTTGTCGTGTTGTTTTTTTTGTTTTTGTTTTTTGACCAGGTTTCCTCTAGCACCTGTTCCTTTCTCAGGTATGCAGTGGTGTTGTTGTTTCAATGCTAGTACACTGTGCAGGCCTTCTACCATGGTTCAGCGCGTCAGCCACTCACTTGTCCTGATTCGACCCATATCTGGATGATGCATGCTTTCCATAGCTCTACGCGACGGGACAACAGGCCTCGTTTCACAAGTGGAAGCTGCGTTGTGCCTGGATGCTTCGTTGCCGCCCCTCTATGCAAATATATATATGTGCTGCTGTAGCGTAGAATGAGAGACTGCTGGATACCCTTGCATGCATGAAGACATTTCAGAGGCTTCCTGGGTGGGCTACCAAAACGAAACCAATAGGCCTGACTGTTGACAGGGATGGTGTGCCTTGCTGATGGAATAGCTCCGATTGAAGCTAGTTTTCCAGCAGGCACCCAGAAAGCCCCTCCGTAACCTGGTGGAGGCGTACCCCTGACCGGGGGGTGCTAGAGTGACGATTCCAACTCATACTTACCTGGCAGGGGAGACACCATGATCACGAAGGTGGTTCTCCCAGGGCGAGGCTCGGCCATTGCACTCCGGCTGTGCTGACCCCTGCGATTTCCTCAAATGCAGGAAACTCGACTGCATAATTTGTGGTAGTGGGGGACTGCGTTCGCGCTTTCCCCTGATTATTCCTAGTTCAAAGACAGACAGCTTAACAGAAGAAACAGCCTTTGTCGTGTTGTTTTTTTTGTTTTTGTTTTTTGACCAGGTTTCCTCTAGCACCTGTTCCTTTCTCAGGTATGCAGTGGTGTTGTTGTTTCAATGCTAGTACACTGTGCAGGCCTTCTACCATGGTTCAGCGCGTCAGCCACTCACTTGTCCTGATTCGACCCATATCTGGATGATGCATGCTTTCCATAGCTCTACGCGACGGGACAACAGGCCTCGTTTCACAAGTGGAAGCTGCGTTGTGCCTGGATGCTTCGTTGCCGCCCCTCTATGCAAATATATATATGTGCTGCTGTAGCGTAGAATGAGAGACTGCTGGATACCCTTGCATGCATGAAGACATTTCAGAGGCTTCCTGGGTGGGCTACCAAAACGAAACCAATAGGCCTGACTGTTGACAGGGATGGTGTGCCTTGCTGATGGAATAGCTCCGATTGAAGCTAGTTTTCCAGCAGGCACCCAGAAAGCCCCTCCGTAACCTGGTGGAGGCGTACCCCTGACCGGGGGGTGCTAGAGTGACGATTCCAACTCATACTTACCTGGCAGGGGAGACACCATGATCACGAAGGTGGTTCTCCCAGGGCGAGGCTCGGCCATTGCACTCCGGCTGTGCTGACCCCTGCGATTTCCTCAAATGCAGGAAACTCGACTGCATAATTTGTGGTAGTGGGGGACTGCGTTCGCGCTTTCCCCTGATTATTCCTAGTTCAAAGACAGACAGCTTAACAGAAGAAACAGCCTTTGTCGTGTTGTTTTTTTTGTTTTTGTTTTTTGACCAGGTTTCCTCTAGCACCTGTTCCTTTCTCAGGTATGCAGTGGTGTTGTTGTTTCAATGCTAGTACACTGTGCAGGCCTTCTACCATGGTTCAGCGCGTCAGCCACTCACTTGTCCTGATTCG
This sequence comes from Lithobates pipiens, assembly GCA_037367395.1. Lineage (NCBI taxonomy): Eukaryota > Metazoa > Chordata > Amphibia > Anura > Ranidae > Lithobates > Lithobates pipiens. Next base: position 38,299 of record JAZDVW010002952.1, on the reverse strand, counting down.
ACCCATATCTGGATGATGCATGCTTTCCATAGCTCTACGCGACGGGACAACAGGCCTCGTTTCACAAGTGGAAGCTGCGTTGTGCCTGGATGCTTCGTTGCCGCCCCTCTATGCAAATATATATATGTGCTGCTGTAGCGTAGAATGAGAGACTGCTGGATACCCTTGCATGCATGAAGACATTTCAGAGGCTTCCTGGGTGGGCTACCAAAACGAAACCAATAGGCCTGACTGTTGACAGGGATGGTGTGCCTTGCTGATGGAATAGCTCCGATTGAAGCTAGTTTTCCAGCAGGCACCCAGAAAGCCCCTCCGTAACCTGGTGGAGGTGTACCCCTGACCGGGGGGTGCTAGAGTGACGATTCCAACTCATACTTACCTGGCAGGGGAGACACCATGATCACGAAGGTGGTTCTCCCAGGGCGAGGCTCGGCCATTGCACTCCGGCTGTGCTGACCCCTGCGATTTCCTCAAATGCAGGAAACTCGACTGCATAATTTGTGGTAGTGGGGGACTGCGTTCGCGCTTTCCCCTGATTATTCCTAGTTCAAAGACAGACAGCTTAACAGAAGAAACAGCCTTTGTCGTGTTGTTTTTTTTGTTTTTGTTTTTTGACCAGGTTTCCTCTAGCACCTGTTCCTTTCTCAGGTATGCAGTGGTGTTGTTGTTTCAATGCTAGTACACTGTGCAGGCCTTCTACCATGGTTCAGCGCGTCAGCCACTCACTTGTCCTGATTCGACCCATATCTGGATGATGCATGCTTTCCATAGCTCTACGCGACGGGACAACAGGCCTCGTTTCACAAGTGGAAGCTGCGTTGTGCCTGGATGCTTCGTTGCCGCCCCTCTATGCAAATATATATATGTGCTGCTGTAGCGTAGAATGAGAGACTGCTGGATACCCTTGCATGCATGAAGACATTTCAGAGGCTTCCTGGGTGGGCTACCAAAACGAAACCAATAGGCCTGACTGTTGACAGGGATGGTGTGCCTTGCTGATGGAATAGCTCCGATTGAAGCTAGTTTTCCAGCAGGCACCCAGAAAGCCCCTCCGTAACCTGGTGGAGGCGTACCCCTGACCGGGGGGTGCTAGAGTGACGATTCCAACTCATACTTACCTGGCAGGGGAGACACCATGATCACGAAGGTGGTTCTCCCAGGGCGAGGCTCGGCCATTGCACTCCGGCTGTGCTGACCCCTGCGATTTCCTCAAATGCAGGAAACTCGACTGCATAATTTGTGGTAGTGGGGGACTGCGTTCGCGCTTTCCCCTGATTATTCCTAGTTCAAAGACAGACAGCTTAACAGAAGAAACAGCCTTTGTCGTGTTGTTTTTTTTGTTTTTGTTTTTTGACCAGGTTTCCTCTAGCACCTGTTCCTTTCTCAGGTATGCAGTGGTGTTGTTGTTTCAATGCTAGTACACTGTGCAGGCCTTCTACCATGGTTCAGCGCGTCAGCCACTCACTTGTCCTGATTCGACCCATATCTGGATGATGCATGCTTTCCATAGCTCTACGCGACGGGACAACAGGCCTCGTTTCACAAGTGGAAGCTGCGTTGTGCCTGGATGCTTCGTTGCCGCCCCTCTATGCAAATATATATATGTGCTGCTGTAGCGTAGAATGAGAGACTGCTGGATACCCTTGCATGCATGAAGACATTTCAGAGGCTTCCTGGGTGGGCTACCAAAACGAAACCAATAGGCCTGACTGTTGACAGGGATGGTGTGCCTTGCTGATGGAATAGCTCCGATTGAAGCTAGTTTTCCAGCAGGCACCCAGAAAGCCCCTCCGTAACCTGGTGGAGGCGTACCCCTGACCGGGGGGTGCTAGAGTGACGATTCCAACTCATACTTACCTGGCAGGGGAGACACCATGATCACGAAGGTGGTTCTCCCAGGGCGAGGCTCGGCCATTGCACTCCGGCTGTGCTGACCCCTGCGATTTCCTCAAATGCAGGAAACTCGACTGCATAATTTGTGGTAGTGGGGGACTGCGTTCGCGCTTTCCCCTGATTATTCCTAGTTCAAAGACAGACAGCTTAACAGAAGAAACAGCCTTTGTCGTGTTGTTTTTTTTGTTTTTGTTTTTTGACCAGGTTTCCTCTAGCACCTGTTCCTTTCTCAGGTATGCAGTGGTGTTGTTGTTTCAATGCTAGTACACTGTGCAGGCCTTCTACCATGGTTCAGCGCGTCAGCCACTCACTTGTCCTGATTCGACCCATATCTGGATGATGCATGCTTTCCATAGCTCTACGCGACGGGACAACAGGCCTCGTTTCACAAGTGGAAGCTGCGTTGTGCCTGGATGCTTCGTTGCCGCCCCTCTATGCAAATATATATATGTGCTGCTGTAGCGTAGAATGAGAGACTGCTGGATACCCTTGCATGCATGAAGACATTTCAGAGGCTTCCTGGGTGGGCTACCAAAACGAAACCAATAGGCCTGACTGTTGACAGGGATGGTGTGCCTTGCTGATGGAATAGCTCCGATTGAAGCTAGTTTTCCAGCAGGCACCCAGAAAGCCCCTCCGTAACCTGGTGGAGGCGTACCCCTGACCGGGGGGTGCTAGAGTGACGATTCCAACTCATACTTACCTGGCAGGGGAGACACCATGATCACGAAGGTGGTTCTCCCAGGGCGAGGCTCGGCCATTGCACTCCGGCTGTGCTGACCCCTGCGATTTCCTCAAATGCAGGAAACTCGACTGCATAATTTGTGGTAGTGGGGGACTGCGTTCGCGCTTTCCCCTGATTATTCCTAGTTCAAAGACAGACAGCTTAACAGAAGAAACAGCCTTTGTCGTGTTGTTTTTTTTGTTTTTGTTTTTTGACCAGGTTTCCTCTAGCACCTGTTCCTTTCTCAGGTATGCAGTGGTGTTGTTGTTTCAATGCTAGTACACTGTGCAGGCCTTCTACCATGGTTCAGCGCGTCAGCCACTCACTTGTCCTGATTCGACCCATATCTGGATGATGCATGCTTTCCATAGCTCTACGCGACGGGACAACAGGCCTCGTTTCACAAGTGGAAGCTGCGTTGTGCCTGGATGCTTCGTTGCCGCCCCTCTATGCAAATATATATATGTGCTGCTGTAGCGTAGAATGAGAGACTGCTGGATACCCTTGCATGCATGAAGACATTTCAGAGGCTTCCTGGGTGGGCTACCAAAACGAAACCAATAGGCCTGACTGTTGACAGGGATGGTGTGCCTTGCTGATGGAATAGCTCCGATTGAAGCTAGTTTTCCAGCAGGCACCCAGAAAGCCCCTCCGTAACCTGGTGGAGGCGTACCCCTGACCGGGGGGTGCTAGAGTGACGATTCCAACTCATACTTACCTGGCAGGGGAGACACCATGATCACGAAGGTGGTTCTCCCAGGGCGAGGCTCGGCCATTGCACTCCGGCTGTGCTGACCCCTGCGATTTCCTCAAATGCAGGAAACTCGACTGCATAATTTGTGGTAGTGGGGGACTGCGTTCGCGCTTTCCCCTGATTATTCCTAGTTCAAAGACAGACAGCTTAACAGAAGAAACAGCCTTTGTCGTGTTGTTTTTTTTGTTTTTGTTTTTTGACCAGGTTTCCTCTAGCACCTGTTCCTTTCTCAGGTATGCAGTGGTGTTGTTGTTTCAATGCTAGTACACTGTGCAGGCCTTCTACCATGGTTCAGCGCGTCAGCCACTCACTTGTCCTGATTCGACCCATATCTGGATGATGCATGCTTTCCATAGCTCTACGCGACGGGACAACAGGCCTCGTTTCACAAGTGGAAGCTGCGTTGTGCCTGGATGCTTCGTTGCCGCCCCTCTATGCAAATATATATATGTGCTGCTGTAGCGTAGAATGAGAGACTGCTGGATACCCTTGCATGCATGAAGACATTTCAGAGGCTTCCTGGGTGGGCTACCAAAACGAAACCAATAGGCCTGACTGTTGACAGGGATGGTGTGCCTTGCTGATGGAATAGCTCCGATTGAAGCTAGTTTTCCAGCAGGCACCCAGAAAGCCCCTCCGTAACCTGGTGGAGGCGTACCCCTGACCGGGGGGTGCTAGAGTGACGATTCCAACTCATACTTACCTGGCAGGGGAGACACCATGATCACGAAGGTGGTTCTCCCAGGGCGAGGCTCGGCCATTGCACTCCGGCTGTGCTGACCCCTGCGATTTCCTCAAATGCAGGAAACTCGACTGCATAATTTGTGGTAGTGGGGGACTGCGTTCGCGCTTTCCCCTGATTATTCCTAGTTCAAAGACAGACAGCTTAACAGAAGAAACAGCCTTTGTCGTGTTGTTTTTTTTGTTTTTGTTTTTTGACCAGGTTTCCTCTAGCACCTGTTCCTTTCTCAGGTATGCAGTGGTGTTGTTGTTTCAATGCTAGTACACTGTGCAGGCCTTCTACCATGGTTCAGCGCGTCAGCCACTCACTTGTCCTGATTCGACCCATATCTGGATGATGCATGCTTTCCATAGCTCTACGCGACGGGACAACAGGCCTCGTTTCACAAGTGGAAGCTGCGTTGTGCCTGGATGCTTCGTTGCCGCCCCTCTATGCAAATATATATATGTGCTGCTGTAGCGTAGAATGAGAGACTGCTGGATACCCTTGCATGCATGAAGACATTTCAGAGGCTTCCTGGGTGGGCTACCAAAACGAAACCAATAGGCCTGACTGTTGACAGGGATGGTGTGCCTTGCTGATGGAATAGCTCCGATTGAAGCTAGTTTTCCAGCAGGCACCCAGAAAGCCCCTCCGTAACCTGGTGGAGGCGTACCCCTGACCGGGGGGTGCTAGAGTGACGATTCCAACTCATACTTACCTGGCAGGGGAGACACCATGATCACGAAGGTGGTTCTCCCAGGGCGAGGCTCGGCCATTGCACTCCGGCTGTGCTGACCCCTGCGATTTCCTCAAATGCAGGAAACTCGACTGCATAATTTGTGGTAGTGGGGGACTGCGTTCGCGCTTTCCCCTGATTATTCCTAGTTCAAAGACAGACAGCTTAACAGAAGAAACAGCCTTTGTCGTGTTGTTTTTTTTGTTTTTGTTTTTTGACCAGGTTTCCTCTAGCACCTGTTCCTTTCTCAGGTATGCAGTGGTGTTGTTGTTTCAATGCTAGTACACTGTGCAGGCCTTCTACCATGGTTCAGCGCGTCAGCCACTCACTTGTCCTGATTCGACCCATATCTGGATGATGCATGCTTTCCATAGCTCTACGCGACGGGACAACAGGCCTCGTTTCACAAGTGGAAGCTGCGTTGTGCCTGGATGCTTCGTTGCCGCCCCTCTATGCAAATATATATATGTGCTGCTGTAGCGTAGAATGAGAGACTGCTGGATACCCTTGCATGCATGAAGACATTTCAGAGGCTTCCTGGGTGGGCTACCAAAACGAAACCAATAGGCCTGACTGTTGACAGGGATGGTGTGCCTTGCTGATGGAATAGCTCCGATTGAAGCTAGTTTTCCAGCAGGCACCCAGAAAGCCCCTCCGTAACCTGGTGGAGGCGTACCCCTGACCGGGGGGTGCTAGAGTGACGATTCCAACTCATACTTACCTGGCAGGGGAGACACCATGATCACGAAGGTGGTTCTCCCAGGGCGAGGCTCGGCCATTGCACTCCGGCTGTGCTGACCCCTGCGATTTCCTCAAATGCAGGAAACTCGACTGCATAATTTGTGGTAGTGGGGGACTGCGTTCGCGCTTTCCCCTGATTATTCCTAGTTCAAAGACAGACAGCTTAACAGAAGAAACAGCCTTTGTCGTGTTGTTTTTTTTGTTTTTGTTTTTTGACCAGGTTTCCTCTAGCACCTGTTCCTTTCTCAGGTATGCAGTGGTGTTGTTGTTTCAATGCTAGTACACTGTGCAGGCCTTCTACCATGGTTCAGCGCGTCAGCCACTCACTTGTCCTGATTCGACCCATATCTGGATGATGCATGCTTTCCATAGCTCTACGCGACGGGACAACAGGCCTCGTTTCACAAGTGGAAGCTGCGTTGTGCCTGGATGCTTCGTTGCCGCCCCTCTATGCAAATATATATATGTGCTGCTGTAGCGTAGAATGAGAGACTGCTGGATACCCTTGCATGCATGAAGACATTTCAGAGGCTTCCTGGGTGGGCTACCAAAACGAAACCAATAGGCCTGACTGTTGACAGGGATGGTGTGCCTTGCTGATGGAATAGCTCCGATTGAAGCTAGTTTTCCAGCAGGCACCCAGAAAGCCCCTCCGTAACCTGGTGGAGGCGTACCCCTGACCGGGGGGTGCTAGAGTGACGATTCCAACTCATACTTACCTGGCAGGGGAGACACCATGATCACGAAGGTGGTTCTCCCAGGGCGAGGCTCGGCCATTGCACTCCGGCTGTGCTGACCCCTGCGATTTCCTCAAATGCAGGAAACTCGACTGCATAATTTGTGGTAGTGGGGGACTGCGTTCGCGCTTTCCCCTGATTATTCCTAGTTCAAAGACAGACAGCTTAACAGAAGAAACAGCCTTTGTCGTGTTGTTTTTTTTGTTTTTGTTTTTTGACCAGGTTTCCTCTAGCACCTGTTCCTTTCTCAGGTATGCAGTGGTGTTGTTGTTTCAATGCTAGTACACTGTGCAGGCCTTCTACCATGGTTCAGCGCGTCAGCCACTCACTTGTCCTGATTCGACCCATATCTGGATGATGCATGCTTTCCATAGCTCTACGCGACGGGACAACAGGCCTCGTTTCACAAGTGGAAGCTGCGTTGTGCCTGGATGCTTCGTTGCCGCCCCTCTATGCAAATATATATATGTGCTGCTGTAGCGTAGAATGAGAGACTGCTGGATACCCTTGCATGCATGAAGACATTTCAGAGGCTTCCTGGGTGGGCTACCAAAACGAAACCAATAGGCCTGACTGTTGACAGGGATGGTGTGCCTTGCTGATGGAATAGCTCCGATTGAAGCTAGTTTTCCAGCAGGCACCCAGAAAGCCCCTCCGTAACCTGGTGGAGGCGTACCCCTGACCGGGGGGTGCTAGAGTGACGATTCCAACTCATACTTACCTGGCAGGGGAGACACCATGATCACGAAGGTGGTTCTCCCAGGGCGAGGCTCGGCCATTGCACTCCGGCTGTGCTGACCCCTGCGATTTCCTCAAATGCAGGAAACTCGACTGCATAATTTGTGGTAGTGGGGGACTGCGTTCGCGCTTTCCCCTGATTATTCCTAGTTCAAAGACAGACAGCTTAACAGAAGAAACAGCCTTTGTCGTGTTGTTTTTTTTGTTTTTGTTTTTTGACCAGGTTTCCTCTAGCACCTGTTCCTTTCTCAGGTATGCAGTGGTGTTGTTGTTTCAATGCTAGTACACTGTGCAGGCCTTCTACCATGGTTCAGCGCGTCAGCCACTCACTTGTCCTGATTCGACCCATATCTGGATGATGCATGCTTTCCATAGCTCTACGCGACGGGACAACAGGCCTCGTTTCACAAGTGGAAGCTGCGTTGTGCCTGGATGCTTCGTTGCCGCCCCTCTATGCAAATATATATATGTGCTGCTGTAGCGTAGAATGAGAGACTGCTGGATACCCTTGCATGCATGAAGACATTTCAGAGGCTTCCTGGGTGGGCTACCAAAACGAAACCAATAGGCCTGACTGTTGACAGGGATGGTGTGCCTTGCTGATGGAATAGCTCCGATTGAAGCTAGTTTTCCAGCAGGCACCCAGAAAGCCCCTCCGTAACCTGGTGGAGGCGTACCCCTGACCGGGGGGTGCTAGAGTGACGATTCCAACTCATACTTACCTGGCAGGGGAGACACCATGATCACGAAGGTGGTTCTCCCAGGGCGAGGCTCGGCCATTGCACTCCGGCTGTGCTGACCCCTGCGATTTCCTCAAATGCAGGAAACTCGACTGCATAATTTGTGGTAGTGGGGGACTGCGTTCGCGCTTTCCCCTGATTATTCCTAGTTCAAAGACAGACAGCTTAACAGAAGAAACAGCCTTTGTCGTGTTGTTTTTTTTGTTTTTGTTTTTTGACCAGGTTTCCTCTAGCACCTGTTCCTTTCTCAGGTATGCAGTGGTGTTGTTGTTTCAATGCTAGTACACTGTGCAGGCCTTCTACCATGGTTCAGCGCGTCAGCCACTCACTTGTCCTGATTCGACCCATATCTGGATGATGCATGCTTTCCATAGCTCTACGCGACGGGACAACAGGCCTCGTTTCACAAGTGGAAGCTGCGTTGTGCCTGGATGCTTCGTTGCCGCCCCTCTATGCAAATATATATATGTGCTGCTGTAGCGTAGAATGAGAGACTGCTGGATACCCTTGCATGCATGAAGACATTTCAGAGGCTTCCTGGGTGGGCTACCAAAACGAAACCAATAGGCCTGACTGTTGACAGGGATGGTGTGCCTTGCTGATGGAATAGCTCCGATTGAAGCTAGTTTTCCAGCAGGCACCCAGAAAGCCCCTCCGTAACCTGGTGGAGGCGTACCCCTGACCGGGGGGTGCTAGAGTGACGATTCCAACTCATACTTACCTGGCAGGGGAGACACCATGATCACGAAGGTGGTTCTCCCAGGGCGAGGCTCGGCCATTGCACTCCGGCTGTGCTGACCCCTGCGATTTCCTCAAATGCAGGAAACTCGACTGCATAATTTGTGGTAGTGGGGGACTGCGTTCGCGCTTTCCCCTGATTATTCCTAGTTCAAAGACAGACAGCTTAACAGAAGAAACAGCCTTTGTCGTGTTGTTTTTTTTGTTTTTGTTTTTTGACCAGGTTTCCTCTAGCACCTGTTCCTTTCTCAGGTATGCAGTGGTGTTGTTGTTTCAATGCTAGTACACTGTGCAGGCCTTCTACCATGGTTCAGCGCGTCAGCCACTCACTTGTCCTGATTCGACCCATATCTGGATGATGCATGCTTTCCATAGCTCTACGCGACGGGACAACAGGCCTCGTTTCACAAGTGGAAGCTGCGTTGTGCCTGGATGCTTCGTTGCCGCCCCTCTATGCAAATATATATATGTGCTGCTGTAGCGTAGAATGAGAGACTGCTGGATACCCTTGCATGCATGAAGACATTTCAGAGGCTTCCTGGGTGGGCTACCAAAACGAAACCAATAGGCCTGACTGTTGACAGGGATGGTGTGCCTTGCTGATGGAATAGCTCCGATTGAAGCTAGTTTTCCAGCAGGCACCCAGAAAGCCCCTCCGTAACCTGGTGGAGGCGTACCCCTGACCGGGGGGTGCTAGAGTGACGATTCCAACTCATACTTACCTGGCAGGGGAGACACCATGATCACGAAGGTGGTTCTCCCAGGGCGAGGCTCGGCCATTGCACTCCGGCTGTGCTGACCCCTGCGATTTCCTCAAATGCAGGAAACTCGACTGCATAATTTGTGGTAGTGGGGGACTGCGTTCGCGCTTTCCCCTGATTATTCCTAGTTCAAAGACAGACAGCTTAACAGAAGAAACAGCCTTTGTCGTGTTGTTTTTTTTGTTTTTGTTTTTTGACCAGGTTTCCTCTAGCACCTGTTCCTTTCTCAGGTATGCAGTGGTGTTGTTGTTTCAATGCTAGTACACTGTGCAGGCCTTCTACCATGGTTCAGCGCGTCAGCCACTCACTTGTCCTGATTCGACCCATATCTGGATGATGCATGCTTTCCATAGCTCTACGCGACGGGACAACAGGCCTCGTTTCACAAGTGGAAGCTGCGTTGTGCCTGGATGCTTCGTTGCCGCCCCTCTATGCAAATATATATATGTGCTGCTGTAGCGTAGAATGAGAGACTGCTGGATACCCTTGCATGCATGAAGACATTTCAGAGGCTTCCTGGGTGGGCTACCAAAACGAAACCAATAGGCCTGACTGTTGACAGGGATGGTGTGCCTTGCTGATGGAATAGCTCCGATTGAAGCTAGTTTTCCAGCAGGCACCCAGAAAGCCCCTCCGTAACCTGGTGGAGGCGTACCCCTGACCGGGGGGTGCTAGAGTGACGATTCCAACTCATACTTACCTGGCAGGGGAGACACCATGATCACGAAGGTGGTTCTCCCAGGGCGAGGCTCGGCCATTGCACTCCGGCTGTGCTGACCCCTGCGATTTCCTCAAATGCAGGAAACTCGACTGCATAATTTGTGGTAGTGGGGGACTGCGTTCGCGCTTTCCCCTGATTATTCCTAGTTCAAAGACAGACAGCTTAACAGAAGAAACAGCCTTTGTCGTGTTGTTTTTTTTGTTTTTGTTTTTTGACCAGGTTTCCTCTAGCACCTGTTCCTTTCTCAGGTATGCAGTGGTGTTGTTGTTTCAATGCTAGTACACTGTGCAGGCCTTCTACCATGGTTCAGCGCGTCAGCCACTCACTTGTCCTGATTCGACCCATATCTGGATGATGCATGCTTTCCATAGCTCTACGCGACGGGACAACAGGCCTCGTTTCACAAGTGGAAGCTGCGTTGTGCCTGGATGCTTCGTTGCCGCCCCTCTATGCAAATATATATATGTGCTGCTGTAGCGTAGAATGAGAGACTGCTGGATACCCTTGCATGCATGAAGACATTTCAGAGGCTTCCTGGGTGGGCTACCAAAACGAAACCAATAGGCCTGACTGTTGACAGGGATGGTGTGCCTTGCTGATGGAATAGCTCCGATTGAAGCTAGTTTTCCAGCAGGCACCCAGAAAGCCCCTCCGTAACCTGGTGGAGGCGTACCCCTGACCGGGGGGTGCTAGAGTGACGATTCCAACTCATACTTACCTGGCAGGGGAGACACCATGATCACGAAGGTGGTTCTCCCAGGGCGAGGCTCGGCCATTGCACTCCGGCTGTGCTGACCCCTGCGATTTCCTCAAATGCAGGAAACTCGACTGCATAATTTGTGGTAGTGGGGGACTGCGTTCGCGCTTTCCCCTGATTATTCCTAGTTCAAAGACAGACAGCTTAACAGAAGAAACAGCCTTTGTCGTGTTGTTTTTTTTGTTTTTGTTTTTTGACCAGGTTTCCTCTAGCACCTGTTCCTTTCTCAGGTATGCAGTGGTGTTGTTGTTTCAATGCTAGTACACTGTGCAGGCCTTCTACCATGGTTCAGCGCGTCAGCCACTCACTTGTCCTGATTCGACCCATATCTGGATGATGCATGCTTTCCATAGCTCTACGCGACGGGACAACAGGCCTCGTTTCACAAGTGGAAGCTGCGTTGTGCCTGGATGCTTCGTTGCCGCCCCTCTATGCAAATATATATATGTGCTGCTGTAGCGTAGAATGAGAGACTGCTGGATACCCTTGCATGCATGAAGACATTTCAGAGGCTTCCTGGGTGGGCTACCAAAACGAAACCAATAGGCCTGACTGTTGACAGGGATGGTGTGCCTTGCTGATGGAATAGCTCCGATTGAAGCTAGTTTTCCAGCAGGCACCCAGAAAGCCCCTCCGTAACCTGGTGGAGGCGTACCCCTGACCGGGGGGTGCTAGAGTGACGATTCCAACTCATACTTACCTGGCAGGGGAGACACCATGATCACGAAGGTGGTTCTCCCAGGGCGAGGCTCGGCCATTGCACTCCGGCTGTGCTGACCCCTGCGATTTCCTCAAATGCAGGAAACTCGACTGCATAATTTGTGGTAGTGGGGGACTGCGTTCGCGCTTTCCCCTGATTATTCCTAGTTCAAAGACAGACAGCTTAACAGAAGAAACAGCCTTTGTCGTGTTGTTTTTTTTGTTTTTGTTTTTTGACCAGGTTTCCTCTAGCACCTGTTCCTTTCTCAGGTATGCAGTGGTGTTGTTGTTTCAATGCTAGTACACTGTGCAGGCCTTCTACCATGGTTCAGCGCGTCAGCCACTCACTTGTCCTGATTCGACCCATATCTGGATGATGCATGCTTTCCATAGCTCTACGCGACGGGACAACAGGCCTCGTTTCACAAGTGGAAGCTGCGTTGTGCCTGGATGCTTCGTTGCCGCCCCTCTATGCAAATATATATATGTGCTGCTGTAGCGTAGAATGAGAGACTGCTGGATACCCTTGCATGCATGAAGACATTTCAGAGGCTTCCTGGGTGGGCTACCAAAACGAAACCAATAGGCCTGACTGTTGACAGGGATGGTGTGCCTTGCTGATGGAATAGCTCCGATTGAAGCTAGTTTTCCAGCAGGCACCCAGAAAGCCCCTCCGTAACCTGGTGGAGGCGTACCCCTGACCGGGGGGTGCTAGAGTGACGATTCCAACTCATACTTACCTGGCAGGGGAGACACCATGATCACGAAGGTGGTTCTCCCAGGGCGAGGCTCGGCCATTGCACTCCGGCTGTGCTGACCCCTGCGATTTCCTCAAATGCAGGAAACTCGACTGCATAATTTGTGGTAGTGGGGGACTGCGTTCGCGCTTTCCCCTGATTATTCCTAGTTCAAAGACAGACAGCTTAACAGAAGAAACAGCCTTTGTCGTGTTGTTTTTTTTGTTTTTGTTTTTTGACCAGGTTTCCTCTAGCACCTGTTCCTTTCTCAGGTATGCAGTGGTGTTGTTGTTTCAATGCTAGTACACTGTGCAGGCCTTCTACCATGGTTCAGCGCGTCAGCCACTCACTTGTCCTGATTCGACCCATATCTGGATGATGCATGCTTTCCATAGCTCTACGCGACGGGACAACAGGCCTCGTTTCACAAGTGGAAGCTGCGTTGTGCCTGGATGCTTCGTTGCCGCCCCTCTATGCAAATATATATATGTGCTGCTGTAGCGTAGAATGAGAGACTGCTGGATACCCTTGCATGCATGAAGACATTTCAGAGGCTTCCTGGGTGGGCTACCAAAACGAAACCAATAGGCCTGACTGTTGACAGGGATGGTGTGCCTTGCTGATGGAATAGCTCCGATTGAAGCTAGTTTTCCAGCAGGCACCCAGAAAGCCCCTCCGTAACCTGGTGGAGGCGTACCCCTGACCGGGGGGTGCTAGAGTGACGATTCCAACTCATACTTACCTGGCAGGGGAGACACCATGATCACGAAGGTGGTTCTCCCAGGGCGAGGCTCGGCCATTGCACTCCGGCTGTGCTGACCCCTGCGATTTCCTCAAATGCAGGAAACTCGACTGCATAATTTGTGGTAGTGGGGGACTGCGTTCGCGCTTTCCCCTGATTATTCCTAGTTCAAAGACAGACAGCTTAACAGAAGAAACAGCCTTTGTCGTGTTGTTTTTTTTGTTTTTGTTTTTTGACCAGGTTTCCTCTAGCACCTGTTCCTTTCTCAGGTATGCAGTGGTGTTGTTGTTTCAATGCTAGTACACTGTGCAGGCCTTCTACCATGGTTCAGCGCGTCAGCCACTCACTTGTCCTGATTCGACCCATATCTGGATGATGCATGCTTTCCATAGCTCTACGCGACGGGACAACAGGCCTCGTTTCACAAGTGGAAGCTGCGTTGTGCCTGGATGCTTCGTTGCCGCCCCTCTATGCAAATATATATATGTGCTGCTGTAGCGTAGAATGAGAGACTGCTGGATACCCTTGCATGCATGAAGACATTTCAGAGGCTTCCTGGGTGGGCTACCAAAACGAAACCAATAGGCCTGACTGTTGACAGGGATGGTGTGCCTTGCTGATGGAATAGCTCCGATTGAAGCTAGTTTTCCAGCAGGCACCCAGAAAGCCCCTCCGTAACCTGGTGGAGGCGTACCCCTGACCGGGGGGTGCTAGAGTGACGATTCCAACTCATACTTACCTGGCAGGGGAGACACCATGATCACGAAGGTGGTTCTCCCAGGGCGAGGCTCGGCCATTGCACTCCGGCTGTGCTGACCCCTGCGATTTCCTCAAATGCAGGAAACTCGACTGCATAATTTGTGGTAGTGGGGGACTGCGTTCGCGCTTTCCCCTGATTATTCCTAGTTCAAAGACAGACAGCTTAACAGAAGAAACAGCCTTTGTCGTGTTGTTTTTTTTGTTTTTGTTTTTTGACCAGGTTTCCTCTAGCACCTGTTCCTTTCTCAGGTATGCAGTGGTGTTGTTGTTTCAATGCTAGTACACTGTGCAGGCCTTCTACCATGGTTCAGCGCGTCAGCCACTCACTTGTCCTGATTCGACCCATATCTGGATGATGCATGCTTTCCATAGCTCTACGCGACGGGACAACAGGCCTCGTTTCACAAGTGGAAGCTGCGTTGTGCCTGGATGCTTCGTTGCCGCCCCTCTATGCAAATATATATATGTGCTGCTGTAGCGTAGAATGAGAGACTGCTGGATACCCTTGCATGCATGAAGACATTTCAGAGGCTTCCTGGGTGGGCTACCAAAACGAAACCAATAGGCCTGACTGTTGACAGGGATGGTGTGCCTTGCTGATGGAATAGCTCCGATTGAAGCTAGTTTTCCAGCAGGCACCCAGAAAGCCCCTCCGTAACCTGGTGGAGGCGTACCCCTGACCGGGGGGTGCTAGAGTGACGATTCCAACTCATACTTACCTGGCAGGGGAGACACCATGATCACGAAGGTGGTTCTCCCAGGGCGAGGCTCGGCCATTGCACTCCGGCTGTGCTGACCCCTGCGATTTCCTCAAATGCAGGAAACTCGACTGCATAATTTGTGGTAGTGGGGGACTGCGTTCGCGCTTTCCCCTGATTATTCCTAGTTCAAAGACAGACAGCTTAACAGAAGAAACAGCCTTTGTCGTGTTGTTTTTTTTGTTTTTGTTTTTTGACCAGGTTTCCTCTAGCACCTGTTCCTTTCTCAGGTATGCAGTGGTGTTGTTGTTTCAATGCTAGTACACTGTGCAGGCCTTCTACCATGGTTCAGCGCGTCAGCCACTCACTTGTCCTGATTCGACCCATATCTGGATGATGCATGCTTTCCATAGCTCTACGCGACGGGACAACAGGCCTCGTTTCACAAGTGGAAGCTGCGTTGTGCCTGGATGCTTCGTTGCCGCCCCTCTATGCAAATATATATATGTGCTGCTGTAGCGTAGAATGAGAGACTGCTGGATACCCTTGCATGCATGAAGACATTTCAGAGGCTTCCTGGGTGGGCTACCAAAACGAAAACCAATAGGCCTGACTGTTGACAGGGATGGTGTGCCTTGCTGATGGAATAGCTCCGATTGAAGCTAGTTTTCCAGCAGGCACCCAGAAAGCCCCTCCGTAACCTGGTGGAGGCGTACCCCTGACCGGGGGGTGCTAGAGTGACGATTCCAACTCATACTTACCTGGCAGGGGAGACACCATGATCACGAAGGTGGTTCTGGTGCTGTTTGGATAGTATCGCTGGCTGCGCTGCTCTGTGGAGTGTTCATCCCTGGCTTTGAGTCTTTAACTGTCTCATGTTGTCACTGGGTAAGAGCATTTTTCTAAGGAGTGAATGCTGGTTACTTCTCTCCTGAATTTATCTCAGCCCTGCAGTTTTACTGAGGGAGAAGCTCTGCTATGGCGGCGGCGGCCAAAAACGCGAATGTTCCGGCTTATGCGCGGGTGAATAATTCTGTCAGACTGCAGTTTGAAGCTGAGAAAAGACAAGAAAGAGGTCTGGAATATATTGTCAAAGATTTGCTGTTTGGACTGTTCCAGTTAACACCGGATAAGATCCTTGCACTACAGGATTATCACGTAAGAGGAGTTTATGATGTTACATTTGTTAATAAGAGAACCTGCCTTGATTTTGTGAGGAAATCGCAGCAGTATTGCAATGATAAGTTATTGGACTGTGTAAAGGTGATTCCACATTATGAGGAAGAGAGTTTACAATTGCTTGTGCTGAAAATGTATAACCCATATTTACCTCAGGAAGACATTACCAGCTGGCTTTCCCTGTTTTGTGACAAGGTAAAGTTTCTACATAAAATTACAAACCAATTTGGGTTGTGGACTGGAAAAAGGAAATACCTTGTATCATTTAAAAAAGACATTCTTCCCCCAGCTCGCTTTAGCATTGGAAAGCATAACGGGGATTTATTTTTTGATGGAATGGGCAGCTTCTGTCGCATATGCCATGTATATGGCCACACAACTGAGCTATGCAAAGAGAGACATAGATGCAGGAATTGTGATTCTTTTGAGCATGAAACTATAGCATGTTCTAATGTAAAAAGATGTAATTTCTGCCTTTGTCCTGGACATATTTATTCAAACTGTCCTCATCGTAACAACACAGAAACACTACAGCAGACTGCTGCAGCTAATTCTGAGGTAAAATCATCTGAGGTAAACTCATTTGAGCGGGAAAATTCAGCTGGCCCAGCGCCATCTGCTGGTGACTTGGAAAATCCTGCAGCTGAATTAATTTCTGCCATTCCTAAAGCAAAAACACCTGTCACAACAGAAAATTCAGCATCACACCAGGTTTTTGTGCCAGAGGAAGAAAAGTCTGTCTTGGAGAAAATTGAGGCTGTATCTGTGGATGGAGCAAGTGGAAAGGAGCAACGCTTAAAATATGTGTCAAAACAATCAGGAAGATCCAGAGAAGGAAAGCAGGCTTTGGAAAAGGGCAAGTGCTCTGGGGATGATGATACACAGCAAGCTGGAAAGTCAAAGGCCAAGAAACTACGCACAGGATCGCCATCTGCGATTGGAGCAAGGAGGGATTTACAAGCAGAAAAGAAGTCATGGGCAGAGGTTGTAAAATCCTCTGCTAGTTTGGATTCAGAGAAAGTGGAGCCCAGCCCCCTTCCAGTGGATTATTTGTCAGGAGATCTATTGTTTGATAATGTGATTCCTATTAATCCAGTCAGTCCGGCATCTCCTAAGCAGACTTTCTTAAACACTGATTTAGTCCACCAATTGAGTAAAGTGATGGGCATGGATTCTTCAGCGGGCAATATGGATTTCTGAGTAAGTCTGGTTTAGGAATCTCTAACTTTTTTCTCCATGGCTGTGTTAGAAGGCTTAACCTTTAATGTGCACTGCATAAAAAGCCAGCTAAGACGCATAACTGTTTTTAACTTTCTGGCGGCTTTTAATGTGAGCGTTTTTTTCCTGCAAGAATGTGCTATACCACACATGAGCAATTACCAGACTTTTGCAAAGGACTGGACTCATGGCCCTTCTGTGTGGTCAGGCTCAAATGGGAATAAAAGCGCAGGAGTTGCTATTCTTTTTAAAGGGCCTGCAAAAATTCACCGTGTACAAGAACTTGTGCCAGGGAGAGTTCTGTTTGTTTCTGTCTCTATTGATGGTATTAAGTGGGATCTGCTAAATGTATATGCATCTCCAACTACAAAAGACCGTATTGAACTATTTGAAAATTTGAACCTCTTTATGGCAAATACTAAACCAACACTTGTAGCAGGTGATTTTAATTGTACTTTACATGCCACAGATAGATATGGTGCAGGTGCTAAAATGACAGATAGATCAGCTAACCTTTTGAAAGCAATGATAACTGATTTCAAGCTAAAAGATATGTTCATGACCCTTAATACAAATGTACCCTTAACTGAGAGAGTTACATGGAAAGGTAATGATGCTGGATCAAGGATTGATTTCATATTTGCTGCTAAGGTTTTAGTGCCATTGTCATGCGTTTATAAAGAGAATGTTATTTCAGACCACAAGGTGGTGATTTTCAAGGTTTCAAGCCCAGCTGAACAAAAAGTGGGAGGAGGCTTTTGGAAATTAAACACCTCCCTGCTGCAAGATGATAAAGTGTATAAGGATTTCAGTAAACTCTATAAGGAGTGGCAGACAGAAAATTTGCACACTAGTAATATCTTAACATGGTGGGATATAGTAAAAGGAAGAATTAAACGTTTTTTCATTAAATTAGGGGTTCGGAAGGCAAAAGAAAAAAGAGAATTTTTTGACCATCTAAATACCCAGCTACAAACCTTCTATAAACTGAAAGGAATAGGCTGTGATGTAGCTGATAATATTTCTACAGCAAAGGAGAATATTAAAAAGTGTCTAGAGGAGAAAGCAAAGGAAATCATTTTTAAAAGCCGTGTAAAACATGTAGAAGAGAATGAAAAGTGTACCAAGTACTTCTTTAGGAGGGTTCCCATTTCAAAAGAAATAATAACAGAAATGGAGGGGGAGAAATCCAGGTGTGGCATAATGGGAAAAGTTTGTTCTTTTTATCAATCTCTATACAACACCAAAAACATTGACAGTGATTTCTTGAATGACACACTCAAAGATATAACTATGGTTCTAAACCAAGAGGATGCAGAGTCCCTAAATGAACTTTTAACTGAAGATGAACTTTTAAAAACCATCAAGAGTTTTCGAAAAGCTAAAGTACCTGGACTGGATGGGTTACCTGTAGAATTTTACTTGCAGTTTTGGGACATTTTGAAAAATGACTTGCTAAATGTATTTAGCAAATGTTTTTTGTATAAAGAGCTGCCACATTCTTGGAGGAGAGGAGTCATCACCCTACTGCCAAAAGAGGGCGACAAAACCCAATTAAAGAACTGGAGGCCTATAACACTCCTTAACCTGGATTATAAAGTCTTTGCTAAAATCCTGGCAAACAGGTTGAAAAGGGTGATAGCTAAAGTGATCCATAGTAACCAGGTGTGCGGTATCCCTGGGCGTAGAATACACCATATTACCAACCTTATAAGGGATTCTATTTGGTACATGGAAGAGCGTAAGCAACCTCTGGCAATTCTGTCTTTAGATTTTGAAAAAGCTTTTGACCACATATCTCACGTGTATCTCTTTAATGTCCTGCACAAAATGGGCATTCCGGAGGGCTTTTTGTCCTCCTTGCGGTCCTTATATAATAAGTGTACCAGTCATGTTCTAGTCAATGGCTTCATGACAGAAGACTTTAGCTTAAAGTGTGGTGTCAAGCAGGGATGTCCTTTGTCGCCATTGCTTTTTGTCTGTGCCATTGAGCCACTTTTATGCTCCATCAGAAAGGATAAGGTGATCAGAGGAGTTCATGTGCCAGGAAGTGGAGGGCTGCAAGTAAAAATAATTGGTTACATGGATGACCTTGCCATGTTGTGTACTGACACTACATCTGTTCAAAGGGCAATCAAAAGAACTGAATATTTCTGTGCCGCTTCTGGATTTAAATTAAATTTAAATAAAAGCAGCATGATGGAAATTGGAAACTGGAAGCCCTCTCTAGACTGTCCAATACAAAAGAAGGAATCTATAAAAATATTGGGCACAATCTTTACCTCTAAAAATGATGGAGAGGAGTCATGGAATGTGGTTATGGAAAGGATAAACAGAAAGGTTATAGGCTGGAGGATGCGACAGTTAACCATTGAAGGGAGGATTTTACTACTTAAAATGGTTCTGCTACCTATTTTATTGTATACAGCTCTTACCTTTCCTCCGACAGTTTTGCACCTGACTCAGGTTGTACGAACATGTTTTCTCTTTGTTTGGGGTTCAAAGATGGAGAGGTTAAAAAGAATATACATGACAAAACCACCTGAAAAAGGTGGGAAAGGTATGCCAAATATAAAGCGCTTTGTATATACAAAATATTTGGTTCTATGCCTTCAAGCCCATAAAACAGAAGCACTTTGGTTTTTTTTTCTGAGGTATGCAGCAGGGTTTACTTTTCGGAAACATGGTTGGTACAATTTATCCCTGAAGAGCCCTTTCTGCCTTAACCCCCCATGGTTTTATAGCATTTTGCAAACTATCATCTCTGACTTTAATCTTCCTAATAAATCCCAAGAAGACCTTTGTGATAAATTGAAGTTGAAACTGCATTTTAATGCTGCTGAAAGTCTAATTCCTATCATTCAAATGCCAGAAGTGGAGGTAAAAACTGTTTGGGCAAAAGTTAGTCATAAACAGCTCTTTAATAGTCAAAAAGATTTAGCATGGGCCTGTGTGCACGAATGCCTACCTACCAAAGCCTTTCAGCACAAGAGAGGCGTGATACCATCAGCTAAATGTCCAAGGTCCTTGTGTAGATCTAATGAGACTGTAAAGCATTTTCTGTGGGACTGCTTTTATGCCAAAGAGCTCTGGAGGAAAGTTAAACCACTTCTAGTTCAGGTAGCGGGAATTAAAGATTTAAACTATGAGTTGGTTCTTTATGGCAAGGTGGAGACTATACCACAGGCTAAATTTGTGATTTTATGGAAAATGATAAACTGTTTCAAAGAAGCTCTGTGGAAAGTCAGAAATAAGATAATCTTTAATTCTAATGAGGTAACAGTTAATGAATGCATGTCTTTGAGTTTTTGTGCAATGCGTTTATATGTTTTGCTTGATGAAAAGCATTCTACAAACAAAAGCAAGTTGTGGTGTCAAGAAAAATGGTTTACATCTTCAAACTAACTAATGGAAAATTAGATTGTAAAGTATGATATGTGGACTCTGTATCATTTACTTATGTATACCTGTTAAAAAGCATTGTAAAGTTGAAATGTGAACTTTTATATTATATTATTTATTGACCTAATAAAGTTTTTAAAAAACAAAAACAAAACGAAGGTGGTTCTCCCAGGGCGAGGCTCGGCCATTGCACTCCGGCTGTGCTGACCCCTGCGATTTCCTCAAATGCAGGAAACTCGACTGCATAATTTGTGGTAGTGGGGGACTGCGTTCGCGCTTTCCCCTGATTATTCCTAGTTCAAAGACAGACAGCTTAACAGAAGAAACAGCCTTTGTCGTGTTGTTTTTTTTGTTTTTGTTTTTTGACCAGGTTTCCTCTAGCACCTGTTCCTTTCTCAGGTATGCAGTGGTGTTGTTGTTTCAATGCTAGTACACTGTGCAGGCCTTCTACCATGGTTCAGCGCGTCAGCCACTCACTTGTCCTGATTCGACCCATATCTGGATGATGCATGCTTTCCATAGCTCTACGCGACGGGACAACAGGCCTCGTTTCACAAGTGGAAGCTGCGTTGTGCCTGGATGCTTCGTTGCCGCCCCTCTATGCAAATATATATATGTGCTGCTGTAGCGTAGAATGAGAGACTGCTGGATACCCTTGCATGCATGAAGACATTTCAGAGGCTTCCTGGGTGGGCTACCAAAACGAAACCAATAGGCCTGACTGTTGACAGGGATGGTGTGCCTTGCTGATGGAATAGCTCCGATTGAAGCTAGTTTTCCAGCAGGCACCCAGAAAGCCCCTCCGTAACCTGGTGGAGGCGTACCCCTGACCGGGGGGTGCTAGAGTGACGATTCCAACTCATACTTACCTGGCAGGGGAGACACCATGATCACGAAGGTGGTTCTCCCAGGGCGAGGCTCGGCCATTGCACTCCGGCTGTGCTGACCCCTGCGATTTCCTCAAATGCAGGAAACTCGACTGCATAATTTGTGGTAGTGGGGGACTGCGTTCGCGCTTTCCCCTGATTATTCCTAGTTCAAAGACAGACAGCTTAACAGAAGAAACAGCCTTTGTCGTGTTGTTTTTTTTGTTTTTGTTTTTTGACCAGGTTTCCTCTAGCACCTGTTCCTTTCTCAGGTATGCAGTGGTGTTGTTGTTTCAATGCTAGTACACTGTGCAGGCCTTCTACCATGGTTCAGCGCGTCAGCCACTCACTTGTCCTGATTCGACCCATATCTGGATGATGCATGCTTTCCATAGCTCTACGCGACGGGACAACAGGCCTCGTTTCACAAGTGGAAGCTGCGTTGTGCCTGGATGCTTCGTTGCCGCCCCTCTATGCAAATATATATATGTGCTGCTGTAGCGTAGAATGAGAGACTGCTGGATACCCTTGCATGCATGAAGACATTTCAGAGGCTTCCTGGGTGGGCTACCAAAACGAAACCAATAGGCCTGACTGTTGACAGGGATGGTGTGCCTTGCTGATGGAATAGCTCCGATTGAAGCTAGTTTTCCAGCAGGCACCCAGAAAGCCCCTCCGTAACCTGGTGGAGGCGTACCCCTGACCGGGGGGTGCTAGAGTGACGATTCCAACTCATACTTACCTGGCAGGGGAGACACCATGATCACGAAGGTGGTTCTCCCAGGGCGAGGCTCGGCCATTGCACTCCGGCTGTGCTGACCCCTGCGATTTCCTCAAATGCAGGAAACTCGACTGCATAATTTGTGGTAGTGGGGGACTGCGTTCGCGCTTTCCCCTGATTATTCCTAGTTCAAAGACAGACAGCTTAACAGAAGAAACAGCCTTTGTCGTGTTGTTTTTTTTGTTTTTGTTTTTTGACCAGGTTTCCTCTAGCACCTGTTCCTTTCTCAGGTATGCAGTGGTGTTGTTGTTTCAATGCTAGTACACTGTGCAGGCCTTCTACCATGGTTCAGCGCGTCAGCCACTCACTTGTCCTGATTCGACCCATATCTGGATGATGCATGCTTTCCATAGCTCTACGCGACGGGACAACAGGCCTCGTTTCACAAGTGGAAGCTGCGTTGTGCCTGGATGCTTCGTTGCCGCCCCTCTATGCAAATATATATATGTGCTGCTGTAGCGTAGAATGAGAGACTGCTGGATACCCTTGCATGCATGAAGACATTTCAGAGGCTTCCTGGGTGGGCTACCAAAACGAAACCAATAGGCCTGACTGTTGACAGGGATGGTGTGCCTTGCTGATGGAATAGCTCCGATTGAAGCTAGTTTTCCAGCAGGCACCCAGAAAGCCCCTCCGTAACCTGGTGGAGGCGTACCCCTGACCGGGGGGTGCTAGAGTGACGATTCCAACTCATACTTACCTGGCAGGGGAGACACCATGATCACGAAGGTGGTTCTCCCAGGGCGAGGCTCGGCCATTGCACTCCGGCTGTGCTGACCCCTGCGATTTCCTCAAATGCAGGAAACTCGACTGCATAATTTGTGGTAGTGGGGGACTGCGTTCGCGCTTTCCCCTGATTATTCCTAGTTCAAAGACAGACAGCTTAACAGAAGAAACAGCCTTTGTCGTGTTGTTTTTTTTGTTTTTGTTTTTTGACCAGGTTTCCTCTAGCACCTGTTCCTTTCTCAGGTATGCAGTGGTGTTGTTGTTTCAATGCTAGTACACTGTGCAGGCCTTCTACCATGGTTCAGCGCGTCAGCCACTCACTTGTCCTGATTCGACCCATATCTGGATGATGCATGCTTTCCATAGCTCTACGCGACGGGACAACAGGCCTCGTTTCACAAGTGGAAGCTGCGTTGTGCCTGGATGCTTCGTTGCCGCCCCTCTATGCAAATATATATATGTGCTGCTGTAGCGTAGAATGAGAGACTGCTGGATACCCTTGCATGCATGAAGACATTTCAGAGGCTTCCTGGGTGGGCTACCAAAACGAAACCAATAGGCCTGACTGTTGACAGGGATGGTGTGCCTTGCTGATGGAATAGCTCCGATTGAAGCTAGTTTTCCAGCAGGCACCCAGAAAGCCCCTCCGTAACCTGGTGGAGGCGTACCCCTGACCGGGGGGTGCTAGAGTGACGATTCCAACTCATACTTACCTGGCAGGGGAGACACCATGATCACGAAGGTGGTTCTCCCAGGGCGAGGCTCGGCCATTGCACTCCGGCTGTGCTGACCCCTGCGATTTCCTCAAATGCAGGAAACTCGACTGCATAATTTGTGGTAGTGGGGGACTGCGTTCGCGCTTTCCCCTGATTATTCCTAGTTCAAAGACAGACAGCT
Organism: Lithobates pipiens; assembly: GCA_037367395.1. Lineage (NCBI taxonomy): Eukaryota > Metazoa > Chordata > Amphibia > Anura > Ranidae > Lithobates > Lithobates pipiens. The sequence goes on along the minus strand of JAZDVW010002952.1, from coordinate 14,831 downwards.
TAACAGAAGAAACAGCCTTTGTCGTGTTGTTTTTTTTGTTTTTGTTTTTTGACCAGGTTTCCTCTAGCACCTGTTCCTTTCTCAGGTATGCAGTGGTGTTGTTGTTTCAATGCTAGTACACTGTGCAGGCCTTCTACCATGGTTCAGCGCGTCAGCCACTCACTTGTCCTGATTCGACCCATATCTGGATGATGCATGCTTTCCATAGCTCTACGCGACGGGACAACAGGCCTCGTTTCACAAGTGGAAGCTGCGTTGTGCCTGGATGCTTCGTTGCCGCCCCTCTATGCAAATATATATATGTGCTGCTGTAGCGTAGAATGAGAGACTGCTGGATACCCTTGCATGCATGAAGACATTTCAGAGGCTTCCTGGGTGGGCTACCAAAACGAAACCAATAGGCCTGACTGTTGACAGGGATGGTGTGCCTTGCTGATGGAATAGCTCCGATTGAAGCTAGTTTTCCAGCAGGCACCCAGAAAGCCCCTCCGTAACCTGGTGGAGGCGTACCCCTGACCGGGGGGTGCTAGAGTGACGATTCCAACTCATACTTACCTGGCAGGGGAGACACCATGATCACGAAGGTGGTTCTCCCAGGGCGAGGCTCGGCCATTGCACTCCGGCTGTGCTGACCCCTGCGATTTCCTCAAATGCAGGAAACTCGACTGCATAATTTGTGGTAGTGGGGGACTGCGTTCGCGCTTTCCCCTGATTATTCCTAGTTCAAAGACAGACAGCTTAACAGAAGAAACAGCCTTTGTCGTGTTGTTTTTTTTGTTTTTGTTTTTTGACCAGGTTTCCTCTAGCACCTGTTCCTTTCTCAGGTATGCAGTGGTGTTGTTGTTTCAATGCTAGTACACTGTGCAGGCCTTCTACCATGGTTCAGCGCGTCAGCCACTCACTTGTCCTGATTCGACCCATATCTGGATGATGCATGCTTTCCATAGCTCTACGCGACGGGACAACAGGCCTCGTTTCACAAGTGGAAGCTGCGTTGTGCCTGGATGCTTCGTTGCCGCCCCTCTATGCAAATATATATATGTGCTGCTGTAGCGTAGAATGAGAGACTGCTGGATACCCTTGCATGCATGAAGACATTTCAGAGGCTTCCTGGGTGGGCTACCAAAACGAAACCAATAGGCCTGACTGTTGACAGGGATGGTGTGCCTTGCTGATGGAATAGCTCCGATTGAAGCTAGTTTTCCAGCAGGCACCCAGAAAGCCCCTCCGTAACCTGGTGGAGGCGTACCCCTGACCGGGGGGTGCTAGAGTGACGATTCCAACTCATACTTACCTGGCAGGGGAGACACCATGATCACGAAGGTGGTTCTCCCAGGGCGAGGCTCGGCCATTGCACTCCGGCTGTGCTGACCCCTGCGATTTCCTCAAATGCAGGAAACTCGACTGCATAATTTGTGGTAGTGGGGGACTGCGTTCGCGCTTTCCCCTGATTATTCCTAGTTCAAAGACAGACAGCTTAACAGAAGAAACAGCCTTTGTCGTGTTGTTTTTTTTGTTTTTGTTTTTTGACCAGGTTTCCTCTAGCACCTGTTCCTTTCTCAGGTATGCAGTGGTGTTGTTGTTTCAATGCTAGTACACTGTGCAGGCCTTCTACCATGGTTCAGCGCGTCAGCCACTCACTTGTCCTGATTCGACCCATATCTGGATGATGCATGCTTTCCATAGCTCTACGCGACGGGACAACAGGCCTCGTTTCACAAGTGGAAGCTGCGTTGTGCCTGGATGCTTCGTTGCCGCCCCTCTATGCAAATATATATATGTGCTGCTGTAGCGTAGAATGAGAGACTGCTGGATACCCTTGCATGCATGAAGACATTTCAGAGGCTTCCTGGGTGGGCTACCAAAACGAAACCAATAGGCCTGACTGTTGACAGGGATGGTGTGCCTTGCTGATGGAATAGCTCCGATTGAAGCTAGTTTTCCAGCAGGCACCCAGAAAGCCCCTCCGTAACCTGGTGGAGGCGTACCCCTGACCGGGGGGTGCTAGAGTGACGATTCCAACTCATACTTACCTGGCAGGGGAGACACCATGATCACGAAGGTGGTTCTCCCAGGGCGAGGCTCGGCCATTGCACTCCGGCTGTGCTGACCCCTGCGATTTCCTCAAATGCAGGAAACTCGACTGCATAATTTGTGGTAGTGGGGGACTGCGTTCGCGCTTTCCCCTGATTATTCCTAGTTCAAAGACAGACAGCTTAACAGAAGAAACAGCCTTTGTCGTGTTGTTTTTTTTGTTTTTGTTTTTTGACCAGGTTTCCTCTAGCACCTGTTCCTTTCTCAGGTATGCAGTGGTGTTGTTGTTTCAATGCTAGTACACTGTGCAGGCCTTCTACCATGGTTCAGCGCGTCAGCCACTCACTTGTCCTGATTCGACCCATATCTGGATGATGCATGCTTTCCATAGCTCTACGCGACGGGACAACAGGCCTCGTTTCACAAGTGGAAGCTGCGTTGTGCCTGGATGCTTCGTTGCCGCCCCTCTATGCAAATATATATATGTGCTGCTGTAGCGTAGAATGAGAGACTGCTGGATACCCTTGCATGCATGAAGACATTTCAGAGGCTTCCTGGGTGGGCTACCAAAACGAAAACCAATAGGCCTGACTGTTGACAGGGATGGTGTGCCTTGCTGATGGAATAGCTCCGATTGAAGCTAGTTTTCCAGCAGGCACCCAGAAAGCCCCTCCGTAACCTGGTGGAGGCGTACCCCTGACCGGGGGGTGCTAGAGTGACGATTCCAACTCATACTTACCTGGCAGGGGAGACACCATGATCACGAAGGTGGTTCTGGTGCTGTTTGGATAGTATCGCTGGCTGCGCTGCTCTGTGGAGTGTTCATCCCTGGCTTTGAGTCTTTAACTGTCTCATGTTGTCACTGGGTAAGAGCATTTTTCTAAGGAGTGAATGCTGGTTACTTCTCTCCTGAATTTATCTCAGCCCTGCAGTTTTACTGAGGGAGAAGCTCTGCTATGGCGGCGGCGGCCAAAAACGCGAATGTTCCGGCTTATGCGCGGGTGAATAATTCTGTCAGACTGCAGTTTGAAGCTGAGAAAAGACAAGAAAGAGGTCTGGAATATATTGTCAAAGATTTGCTGTTTGGACTGTTCCAGTTAACACCGGATAAGATCCTTGCACTACAGGATTATCACGTAAGAGGAGTTTATGATGTTACATTTGTTAATAAGAGAACCTGCCTTGATTTTGTGAGGAAATCGCAGCAGTATTGCAATGATAAGTTATTGGACTGTGTAAAGGTGATTCCACATTATGAGGAAGAGAGTTTACAATTGCTTGTGCTGAAAATGTATAACCCATATTTACCTCAGGAAGACATTACCAGCTGGCTTTCCCTGTTTTGTGACAAGGTAAAGTTTCTACATAAAATTACAAACCAATTTGGGTTGTGGACTGGAAAAAGGAAATACCTTGTATCATTTAAAAAAGACATTCTTCCCCCAGCTCGCTTTAGCATTGGAAAGCATAACGGGGATTTATTTTTTGATGGAATGGGCAGCTTCTGTCGCATATGCCATGTATATGGCCACACAACTGAGCTATGCAAAGAGAGACATAGATGCAGGAATTGTGATTCTTTTGAGCATGAAACTATAGCATGTTCTAATGTAAAAAGATGTAATTTCTGCCTTTGTCCTGGACATATTTATTCAAACTGTCCTCATCGTAACAACACAGAAACACTACAGCAGACTGCTGCAGCTAATTCTGAGGTAAAATCATCTGAGGTAAACTCATTTGAGCGGGAAAATTCAGCTGGCCCAGCGCCATCTGCTGGTGACTTGGAAAATCCTGCAGCTGAATTAATTTCTGCCATTCCTAAAGCAAAAACACCTGTCACAACAGAAAATTCAGCATCACACCAGGTTTTTGTGCCAGAGGAAGAAAAGTCTGTCTTGGAGAAAATTGAGGCTGTATCTGTGGATGGAGCAAGTGGAAAGGAGCAACGCTTAAAATATGTGTCAAAACAATCAGGAAGATCCAGAGAAGGAAAGCAGGCTTTGGAAAAGGGCAAGTGCTCTGGGGATGATGATACACAGCAAGCTGGAAAGTCAAAGGCCAAGAAACTACGCACAGGATCGCCATCTGCGATTGGAGCAAGGAGGGATTTACAAGCAGAAAAGAAGTCATGGGCAGAGGTTGTAAAATCCTCTGCTAGTTTGGATTCAGAGAAAGTGGAGCCCAGCCCCCTTCCAGTGGATTATTTGTCAGGAGATCTATTGTTTGATAATGTGATTCCTATTAATCCAGTCAGTCCGGCATCTCCTAAGCAGACTTTCTTAAACACTGATTTAGTCCACCAATTGAGTAAAGTGATGGGCATGGATTCTTCAGCGGGCAATATGGATTTCTGAGTAAGTCTGGTTTAGGAATCTCTAACTTTTTTCTCCATGGCTGTGTTAGAAGGCTTAACCTTTAATGTGCACTGCATAAAAAGCCAGCTAAGACGCATAACTGTTTTTAACTTTCTGGCGGCTTTTAATGTGAGCGTTTTTTTCCTGCAAGAATGTGCTATACCACACATGAGCAATTACCAGACTTTTGCAAAGGACTGGACTCATGGCCCTTCTGTGTGGTCAGGCTCAAATGGGAATAAAAGCGCAGGAGTTGCTATTCTTTTTAAAGGGCCTGCAAAAATTCACCGTGTACAAGAACTTGTGCCAGGGAGAGTTCTGTTTGTTTCTGTCTCTATTGATGGTATTAAGTGGGATCTGCTAAATGTATATGCATCTCCAACTACAAAAGACCGTATTGAACTATTTGAAAATTTGAACCTCTTTATGGCAAATACTAAACCAACACTTGTAGCAGGTGATTTTAATTGTACTTTACATGCCACAGATAGATATGGTGCAGGTGCTAAAATGACAGATAGATCAGCTAACCTTTTGAAAGCAATGATAACTGATTTCAAGCTAAAAGATATGTTCATGACCCTTAATACAAATGTACCCTTAACTGAGAGAGTTACATGGAAAGGTAATGATGCTGGATCAAGGATTGATTTCATATTTGCTGCTAAGGTTTTAGTGCCATTGTCATGCGTTTATAAAGAGAATGTTATTTCAGACCACAAGGTGGTGATTTTCAAGGTTTCAAGCCCAGCTGAACAAAAAGTGGGAGGAGGCTTTTGGAAATTAAACACCTCCCTGCTGCAAGATGATAAAGTGTATAAGGATTTCAGTAAACTCTATAAGGAGTGGCAGACAGAAAATTTGCACACTAGTAATATCTTAACATGGTGGGATATAGTAAAAGGAAGAATTAAACGTTTTTTCATTAAATTAGGGGTTCGGAAGGCAAAAGAAAAAAGAGAATTTTTTGACCATCTAAATACCCAGCTACAAACCTTCTATAAACTGAAAGGAATAGGCTGTGATGTAGCTGATAATATTTCTACAGCAAAGGAGAATATTAAAAAGTGTCTAGAGGAGAAAGCAAAGGAAATCATTTTTAAAAGCCGTGTAAAACATGTAGAAGAGAATGAAAAGTGTACCAAGTACTTCTTTAGGAGGGTTCCCATTTCAAAAGAAATAATAACAGAAATGGAGGGGGAGAAATCCAGGTGTGGCATAATGGGAAAAGTTTGTTCTTTTTATCAATCTCTATACAACACCAAAAACATTGACAGTGATTTCTTGAATGACACACTCAAAGATATAACTATGGTTCTAAACCAAGAGGATGCAGAGTCCCTAAATGAACTTTTAACTGAAGATGAACTTTTAAAAACCATCAAGAGTTTTCGAAAAGCTAAAGTACCTGGACTGGATGGGTTACCTGTAGAATTTTACTTGCAGTTTTGGGACATTTTGAAAAATGACTTGCTAAATGTATTTAGCAAATGTTTTTTGTATAAAGAGCTGCCACATTCTTGGAGGAGAGGAGTCATCACCCTACTGCCAAAAGAGGGCGACAAAACCCAATTAAAGAACTGGAGGCCTATAACACTCCTTAACCTGGATTATAAAGTCTTTGCTAAAATCCTGGCAAACAGGTTGAAAAGGGTGATAGCTAAAGTGATCCATAGTAACCAGGTGTGCGGTATCCCTGGGCGTAGAATACACCATATTACCAACCTTATAAGGGATTCTATTTGGTACATGGAAGAGCGTAAGCAACCTCTGGCAATTCTGTCTTTAGATTTTGAAAAAGCTTTTGACCACATATCTCACGTGTATCTCTTTAATGTCCTGCACAAAATGGGCATTCCGGAGGGCTTTTTGTCCTCCTTGCGGTCCTTATATAATAAGTGTACCAGTCATGTTCTAGTCAATGGCTTCATGACAGAAGACTTTAGCTTAAAGTGTGGTGTCAAGCAGGGATGTCCTTTGTCGCCATTGCTTTTTGTCTGTGCCATTGAGCCACTTTTATGCTCCATCAGAAAGGATAAGGTGATCAGAGGAGTTCATGTGCCAGGAAGTGGAGGGCTGCAAGTAAAAATAATTGGTTACATGGATGACCTTGCCATGTTGTGTACTGACACTACATCTGTTCAAAGGGCAATCAAAAGAACTGAATATTTCTGTGCCGCTTCTGGATTTAAATTAAATTTAAATAAAAGCAGCATGATGGAAATTGGAAACTGGAAGCCCTCTCTAGACTGTCCAATACAAAAGAAGGAATCTATAAAAATATTGGGCACAATCTTTACCTCTAAAAATGATGGAGAGGAGTCATGGAATGTGGTTATGGAAAGGATAAACAGAAAGGTTATAGGCTGGAGGATGCGACAGTTAACCATTGAAGGGAGGATTTTACTACTTAAAATGGTTCTGCTACCTATTTTATTGTATACAGCTCTTACCTTTCCTCCGACAGTTTTGCACCTGACTCAGGTTGTACGAACATGTTTTCTCTTTGTTTGGGGTTCAAAGATGGAGAGGTTAAAAAGAATATACATGACAAAACCACCTGAAAAAGGTGGGAAAGGTATGCCAAATATAAAGCGCTTTGTATATACAAAATATTTGGTTCTATGCCTTCAAGCCCATAAAACAGAAGCACTTTGGTTTTTTTTTCTGAGGTATGCAGCAGGGTTTACTTTTCGGAAACATGGTTGGTACAATTTATCCCTGAAGAGCCCTTTCTGCCTTAACCCCCCATGGTTTTATAGCATTTTGCAAACTATCATCTCTGACTTTAATCTTCCTAATAAATCCCAAGAAGACCTTTGTGATAAATTGAAGTTGAAACTGCATTTTAATGCTGCTGAAAGTCTAATTCCTATCATTCAAATGCCAGAAGTGGAGGTAAAAACTGTTTGGGCAAAAGTTAGTCATAAACAGCTCTTTAATAGTCAAAAAGATTTAGCATGGGCCTGTGTGCACGAATGCCTACCTACCAAAGCCTTTCAGCACAAGAGAGGCGTGATACCATCAGCTAAATGTCCAAGGTCCTTGTGTAGATCTAATGAGACTGTAAAGCATTTTCTGTGGGACTGCTTTTATGCCAAAGAGCTCTGGAGGAAAGTTAAACCACTTCTAGTTCAGGTAGCGGGAATTAAAGATTTAAACTATGAGTTGGTTCTTTATGGCAAGGTGGAGACTATACCACAGGCTAAATTTGTGATTTTATGGAAAATGATAAACTGTTTCAAAGAAGCTCTGTGGAAAGTCAGAAATAAGATAATCTTTAATTCTAATGAGGTAACAGTTAATGAATGCATGTCTTTGAGTTTTTGTGCAATGCGTTTATATGTTTTGCTTGATGAAAAGCATTCTACAAACAAAAGCAAGTTGTGGTGTCAAGAAAAATGGTTTACATCTTCAAACTAACTAATGGAAAATTAGATTGTAAAGTATGATATGTGGACTCTGTATCATTTACTTATGTATACCTGTTAAAAAGCATTGTAAAGTTGAAATGTGAACTTTTATATTATATTATTTATTGACCTAATAAAGTTTTTAAAAAACAAAAACAAAACGAAGGTGGTTCTCCCAGGGCGAGGCTCGGCCATTGCACTCCGGCTGTGCTGACCCCTGCGATTTCCTCAAATGCAGGAAACTCGACTGCATAATTTGTGGTAGTGGGGGACTGCGTTCGCGCTTTCCCCTGATTATTCCTAGTTCAAAGACAGACAGCTTAACAGAAGAAACAGCCTTTGTCGTGTTGTTTTTTTTGTTTTTGTTTTTTGACCAGGTTTCCTCTAGCACCTGTTCCTTTCTCAGGTATGCAGTGGTGTTGTTGTTTCAATGCTAGTACACTGTGCAGGCCTTCTACCATGGTTCAGCGCGTCAGCCACTCACTTGTCCTGATTCGACCCATATCTGGATGATGCATGCTTTCCATAGCTCTACGCGACGGGACAACAGGCCTCGTTTCACAAGTGGAAGCTGCGTTGTGCCTGGATGCTTCGTTGCCGCCCCTCTATGCAAATATATATATGTGCTGCTGTAGCGTAGAATGAGAGACTGCTGGATACCCTTGCATGCATGAAGACATTTCAGAGGCTTCCTGGGTGGGCTACCAAAACGAAACCAATAGGCCTGACTGTTGACAGGGATGGTGTGCCTTGCTGATGGAATAGCTCCGATTGAAGCTAGTTTTCCAGCAGGCACCCAGAAAGCCCCTCCGTAACCTGGTGGAGGCGTACCCCTGACCGGGGGGTGCTAGAGTGACGATTCCAACTCATACTTACCTGGCAGGGGAGACACCATGATCACGAAGGTGGTTCTCCCAGGGCGAGGCTCGGCCATTGCACTCCGGCTGTGCTGACCCCTGCGATTTCCTCAAATGCAGGAAACTCGACTGCATAATTTGTGGTAGTGGGGGACTGCGTTCGCGCTTTCCCCTGATTATTCCTAGTTCAAAGACAGACAGCTTAACAGAAGAAACAGCCTTTGTCGTGTTGTTTTTTTTGTTTTTGTTTTTTGACCAGGTTTCCTCTAGCACCTGTTCCTTTCTCAGGTATGCAGTGGTGTTGTTGTTTCAATGCTAGTACACTGTGCAGGCCTTCTACCATGGTTCAGCGCGTCAGCCACTCACTTGTCCTGATTCGACCCATATCTGGATGATGCATGCTTTCCATAGCTCTACGCGACGGGACAACAGGCCTCGTTTCACAAGTGGAAGCTGCGTTGTGCCTGGATGCTTCGTTGCCGCCCCTCTATGCAAATATATATATGTGCTGCTGTAGCGTAGAATGAGAGACTGCTGGATACCCTTGCATGCATGAAGACATTTCAGAGGCTTCCTGGGTGGGCTACCAAAACGAAACCAATAGGCCTGACTGTTGACAGGGATGGTGTGCCTTGCTGATGGAATAGCTCCGATTGAAGCTAGTTTTCCAGCAGGCACCCAGAAAGCCCCTCCGTAACCTGGTGGAGGCGTACCCCTGACCGGGGGGTGCTAGAGTGACGATTCCAACTCATACTTACCTGGCAGGGGAGACACCATGATCACGAAGGTGGTTCTCCCAGGGCGAGGCTCGGCCATTGCACTCCGGCTGTGCTGACCCCTGCGATTTCCTCAAATGCAGGAAACTCGACTGCATAATTTGTGGTAGTGGGGGACTGCGTTCGCGCTTTCCCCTGATTATTCCTAGTTCAAAGACAGACAGCTTAACAGAAGAAACAGCCTTTGTCGTGTTGTTTTTTTTGTTTTTGTTTTTTGACCAGGTTTCCTCTAGCACCTGTTCCTTTCTCAGGTATGCAGTGGTGTTGTTGTTTCAATGCTAGTACACTGTGCAGGCCTTCTACCATGGTTCAGCGCGTCAGCCACTCACTTGTCCTGATTCGACCCATATCTGGATGATGCATGCTTTCCATAGCTCTACGCGACGGGACAACAGGCCTCGTTTCACAAGTGGAAGCTGCGTTGTGCCTGGATGCTTCGTTGCCGCCCCTCTATGCAAATATATATATGTGCTGCTGTAGCGTAGAATGAGAGACTGCTGGATACCCTTGCATGCATGAAGACATTTCAGAGGCTTCCTGGGTGGGCTACCAAAACGAAACCAATAGGCCTGACTGTTGACAGGGATGGTGTGCCTTGCTGATGGAATAGCTCCGATTGAAGCTAGTTTTCCAGCAGGCACCCAGAAAGCCCCTCCGTAACCTGGTGGAGGCGTACCCCTGACCGGGGGGTGCTAGAGTGACGATTCCAACTCATACTTACCTGGCAGGGGAGACACCATGATCACGAAGGTGGTTCTCCCAGGGCGAGGCTCGGCCATTGCACTCCGGCTGTGCTGACCCCTGCGATTTCCTCAAATGCAGGAAACTCGACTGCATAATTTGTGGTAGTGGGGGACTGCGTTCGCGCTTTCCCCTGATTATTCCTAGTTCAAAGACAGACAGCTTAACAGAAGAAACAGCCTTTGTCGTGTTGTTTTTTTTGTTTTTGTTTTTTGACCAGGTTTCCTCTAGCACCTGTTCCTTTCTCAGGTATGCAGTGGTGTTGTTGTTTCAATGCTAGTACACTGTGCAGGCCTTCTACCATGGTTCAGCGCGTCAGCCACTCACTTGTCCTGATTCGACCCATATCTGGATGATGCATGCTTTCCATAGCTCTACGCGACGGGACAACAGGCCTCGTTTCACAAGTGGAAGCTGCGTTGTGCCTGGATGCTTCGTTGCCGCCCCTCTATGCAAATATATATATGTGCTGCTGTAGCGTAGAATGAGAGACTGCTGGATACCCTTGCATGCATGAAGACATTTCAGAGGCTTCCTGGGTGGGCTACCAAAACGAAACCAATAGGCCTGACTGTTGACAGGGATGGTGTGCCTTGCTGATGGAATAGCTCCGATTGAAGCTAGTTTTCCAGCAGGCACCCAGAAAGCCCCTCCGTAACCTGGTGGAGGCGTACCCCTGACCGGGGGGTGCTAGAGTGACGATTCCAACTCATACTTACCTGGCAGGGGAGACACCATGATCACGAAGGTGGTTCTCCCAGGGCGAGGCTCGGCCATTGCACTCCGGCTGTGCTGACCCCTGCGATTTCCTCAAATGCAGGAAACTCGACTGCATAATTTGTGGTAGTGGGGGACTGCGTTCGCGCTTTCCCCTGATTATTCCTAGTTCAAAGACAGACAGCTTAACAGAAGAAACAGCCTTTGTCGTGTTGTTTTTTTTGTTTTTGTTTTTTGACCAGGTTTCCTCTAGCACCTGTTCCTTTCTCAGGTATGCAGTGGTGTTGTTGTTTCAATGCTAGTACACTGTGCAGGCCTTCTACCATGGTTCAGCGCGTCAGCCACTCACTTGTCCTGATTCGACCCATATCTGGATGATGCATGCTTTCCATAGCTCTACGCGACGGGACAACAGGCCTCGTTTCACAAGTGGAAGCTGCGTTGTGCCTGGATGCTTCGTTGCCGCCCCTCTATGCAAATATATATATGTGCTGCTGTAGCGTAGAATGAGAGACTGCTGGATACCCTTGCATGCATGAAGACATTTCAGAGGCTTCCTGGGTGGGCTACCAAAACGAAACCAATAGGCCTGACTGTTGACAGGGATGGTGTGCCTTGCTGATGGAATAGCTCCGATTGAAGCTAGTTTTCCAGCAGGCACCCAGAAAGCCCCTCCGTAACCTGGTGGAGGCGTACCCCTGACCGGGGGGTGCTAGAGTGACGATTCCAACTCATACTTACCTGGCAGGGGAGACACCATGATCACGAAGGTGGTTCTCCCAGGGCGAGGCTCGGCCATTGCACTCCGGCTGTGCTGACCCCTGCGATTTCCTCAAATGCAGGAAACTCGACTGCATAATTTGTGGTAGTGGGGGACTGCGTTCGCGCTTTCCCCTGATTATTCCTAGTTCAAAGACAGACAGCTTAACAGAAGAAACAGCCTTTGTCGTGTTGTTTTTTTTGTTTTTGTTTTTTGACCAGGTTTCCTCTAGCACCTGTTCCTTTCTCAGGTATGCAGTGGTGTTGTTGTTTCAATGCTAGTACACTGTGCAGGCCTTCTACCATGGTTCAGCGCGTCAGCCACTCACTTGTCCTGATTCGACCCATATCTGGATGATGCATGCTTTCCATAGCTCTACGCGACGGGACAACAGGCCTCGTTTCACAAGTGGAAGCTGCGTTGTGCCTGGATGCTTCGTTGCCGCCCCTCTATGCAAATATATATATGTGCTGCTGTAGCGTAGAATGAGAGACTGCTGGATACCCTTGCATGCATGAAGACATTTCAGAGGCTTCCTGGGTGGGCTACCAAAACGAAACCAATAGGCCTGACTGTTGACAGGGATGGTGTGCCTTGCTGATGGAATAGCTCCGATTGAAGCTAGTTTTCCAGCAGGCACCCAGAAAGCCCCTCCGTAACCTGGTGGAGGCGTACCCCTGACCGGGGGGTGCTAGAGTGACGATTCCAACTCATACTTACCTGGCAGGGGAGACACCATGATCACGAAGGTGGTTCTCCCAGGGCGAGGCTCGGCCATTGCACTCCGGCTGTGCTGACCCCTGCGATTTCCTCAAATGCAGGAAACTCGACTGCATAATTTGTGGTAGTGGGGGACTGCGTTCGCGCTTTCCCCTGATTATTCCTAGTTCAAAGACAGACAGCTTAACAGAAGAAACAGCCTTTGTCGTGTTGTTTTTTTTGTTTTTGTTTTTTGACCAGGTTTCCTCTAGCACCTGTTCCTTTCTCAGGTATGCAGTGGTGTTGTTGTTTCAATGCTAGTACACTGTGCAGGCCTTCTACCATGGTTCAGCGCGTCAGCCACTCACTTGTCCTGATTCGACCCATATCTGGATGATGCATGCTTTCCATAGCTCTACGCGACGGGACAACAGGCCTCGTTTCACAAGTGGAAGCTGCGTTGTGCCTGGATGCTTCGTTGCCGCCCCTCTATGCAAATATATATATGTGCTGCTGTAGCGTAGAATGAGAGACTGCTGGATACCCTTGCATGCATGAAGACATTTCAGAGGCTTCCTGGGTGGGCTACCAAAACGAAACCAATAGGCCTGACTGTTGACAGGGATGGTGTGCCTTGCTGATGGAATAGCTCCGATTGAAGCTAGTTTTCCAGCAGGCACCCAGAAAGCCCCTCCGTAACCTGGTGGAGGCGTACCCCTGACCGGGGGGTGCTAGAGTGACGATTCCAACTCATACTTACCTGGCAGGGGAGACACCATGATCACGAAGGTGGTTCTCCCAGGGCGAGGCTCGGCCATTGCACTCCGGCTGTGCTGACCCCTGCGATTTCCTCAAATGCAGGAAACTCGACTGCATAATTTGTGGTAGTGGGGGACTGCGTTCGCGCTTTCCCCTGATTATTCCTAGTTCAAAGACAGACAGCTTAACAGAAGAAACAGCCTTTGTCGTGTTGTTTTTTTTGTTTTTGTTTTTTGACCAGGTTTCCTCTAGCACCTGTTCCTTTCTCAGGTATGCAGTGGTGTTGTTGTTTCAATGCTAGTACACTGTGCAGGCCTTCTACCATGGTTCAGCGCGTCAGCCACTCACTTGTCCTGATTCGACCCATATCTGGATGATGCATGCTTTCCATAGCTCTACGCGACGGGACAACAGGCCTCGTTTCACAAGTGGAAGCTGCGTTGTGCCTGGATGCTTCGTTGCCGCCCCTCTATGCAAATATATATATGTGCTGCTGTAGCGTAGAATGAGAGACTGCTGGATACCCTTGCATGCATGAAGACATTTCAGAGGCTTCCTGGGTGGGCTACCAAAACGAAACCAATAGGCCTGACTGTTGACAGGGATGGTGTGCCTTGCTGATGGAATAGCTCCGATTGAAGCTAGTTTTCCAGCAGGCACCCAGAAAGCCCCTCCGTAACCTGGTGGAGGCGTACCCCTGACCGGGGGGTGCTAGAGTGACGATTCCAACTCATACTTACCTGGCAGGGGAGACACCATGATCACGAAGGTGGTTCTCCCAGGGCGAGGCTCGGCCATTGCACTCCGGCTGTGCTGACCCCTGCGATTTCCTCAAATGCAGGAAACTCGACTGCATAATTTGTGGTAGTGGGGGACTGCGTTCGCGCTTTCCCCTGATTATTCCTAGTTCAAAGACAGACAGCTTAACAGAAGAAACAGCCTTTGTCGTGTTGTTTTTTTTGTTTTTGTTTTTTGACCAGGTTTCCTCTAGCACCTGTTCCTTTCTCAGGTATGCAGTGGTGTTGTTGTTTCAATGCTAGTACACTGTGCAGGCCTTCTACCATGGTTCAGCGCGTCAGCCACTCACTTGTCCTGATTCGACCCATATCTGGATGATGCATGCTTTCCATAGCTCTACGCGACGGGACAACAGGCCTCGTTTCACAAGTGGAAGCTGCGTTGTGCCTGGATGCTTCGTTGCCGCCCCTCTATGCAAATATATATATGTGCTGCTGTAGCGTAGAATGAGAGACTGCTGGATACCCTTGCATGCATGAAGACATTTCAGAGGCTTCCTGGGTGGGCTACCAAAACGAAACCAATAGGCCTGACTGTTGACAGGGATGGTGTGCCTTGCTGATGGAATAGCTCCGATTGAAGCTAGTTTTCCAGCAGGCACCCAGAAAGCCCCTCCGTAACCTGGTGGAGGCGTACCCCTGACCGGGGGGTGCTAGAGTGACGATTCCAACTCATACTTACCTGGCAGGGGAGACACCATGATCACGAAGGTGGTTCTCCCAGGGCGAGGCTCGGCCATTGCACTCCGGCTGTGCTGACCCCTGCGATTTCCTCAAATGCAGGAAACTCGACTGCATAATTTGTGGTAGTGGGGGACTGCGTTCGCGCTTTCCCCTGATTATTCCTAGTTCAAAGACAGACAGCTTAACAGAAGAAACAGCCTTTGTCGTGTTGTTTTTTTTGTTTTTGTTTTTTGACCA